>JADDOH010024018.1:0-19258 GCA_016648135.1 Agrypnia vestita
TGGTTAGTTAGTTAGTTAACATAACAGAATATTTCATGAAAGTCAAATAACTTTCTTAACATTTTTGTTTTCGAGAACAGTGTTCTCTTCTTCAGGATGACTTGCCTACTAAAGTGAAAATATAGATCGACATTAGTAGAGGTTAAAGATAAGAGTTGGGCGCAGGGTTAGAAGAGTTTATTAGCGAATTACATTGTATATATTTTCTGAATTTGCGATCATTTATTAGAAAATGATCACGGTTTTGATAAAAATTTAGGACTCTCTATTTTACACATAAATAATTTTGGTCTGAAATTGAATAATTTATAATCATTAGAAATTCGTAAAGAATGTAATTGTAAATAAAATATTATTAATAATCGATTAAATTTGACTACTAGCCCAATTCTAAAATTTTTTCCAATAATTGCGAGTAATCAAAAACTTCGGTAATAATATTTTAAAAAATAATTTACAAAAACAAGGAACAAAAGACATTTCATTCGATTAATTTTTTTTGACAGTTATACAGCACCCTGATGATGGAATGGTAATTTCTGAAACATGTTGATGTAAATACTCAAATAAAAGTAGATATATACAAATAAAATAATCAATATTTTTTAATTATAATATAGTTATTAGAAGAGGAATATTGGAATATAGGAAAATCGGCCTCGTAAGATATCTCGGCTAAGTTCATTCACCAGCCTTATCTTGTTTCAAAATGGCGGTTGTTCTAAAGCATTAAACAATTCGTCGATTCTGGCTTGCTACGAAAGGGTTTTCTTTTCATTCTTTATTACTCTGATGCGTGTTTGATTCAACTGCTCGAGCTGCCGTGGACCCTATTAGATCTGAATTTGAACCCAAGCACGACCAAAGCTTAGAGTTTCTTGAGAAATTACGTATTCGAACAACTCAAGAGCAGTACGTTTTTAATGGGGTCTGTTTTATTTTTCCAGGAGACTAGTTTTTTCCTAACCTGTATTTCATTTCATATTACGCTCTGCGAACATTATAATATGTTGTGTTGTAGTTTACAATATTCGTTTTAAATGTTTGGATGTTAAATTTATTTTTAACAACGAAAACGTTTCTTCTTAGGCTCCCCCGATAGAATTTGTCACTTATAATATTTTACAATCACTTTTTTCTCATGTTTTATCTTCACCTTTATTTCAAAAGTACATTTCTCATCAGGTACCCACAATCAATTCTATCGTAGGCGCAATGTTCGATTTACGTTGATTGCCAATTATCAGCTATATATAACGCCACGTTATTTCGTACATTTAGGTATTTTGTTTTAACATGAAACAAAAAAACGCTCAACATAAAAATATATTCTTCTAAAAAACTAACCATTAAAACCAAGTTTTTATTAAACTCCCTTTCTCATTGAAACAGGTTTCGCGCCTACTCCACGCGTCGGGCTCGAAAATTAAACAATATATAAATCGTTAAAATTTAGAAAAATCCTATATTGTACTATAATAATTTAAAAAAATTAAACGAAACTTTGTTAGATCATTTTTATCGTCGCCACGAGTCTGCCTGCAAAGTTTCAGCTCGATTGGATCACGGGAAAAGGGTTAAAAATCGATCCAAAGATTTTCGGCAGACAAAACAGACAAGCAGACGCTACGTGTTAAAAGAAAGAGAGTTAAAAAGCAAAATATTATACCGGCCGCCACGTAGTCAACAAATTCTTCAACTGATAATAAAGTCATGTATTCACTAGGGGACAAATTGTCCCTCAACAGCACGCGCGGCATAGAGTCTACGTGACGTTGCAACGTCGTGCACTGTTCCGCGACCTCGCGCACAACATAGCGCACTCACTGCAACATTCCGCGGAGCGTCAGTACCACGTGGTATGTTTACAAGTGAATACGCATGCGCTGTATCTGTCAAGATGACAATGCGGGGAAACGAAATCGTTCTCGAACTCATCGAGCTGTATCGATCGAAGATCGCATAGTATGTCCGTCCTTCTTTCTCTTTGCAGTAAATAATTTCGCATTCTCCCCTTTTTTCTCCTCTTACTTTTCGATAAACTCATTAACATAAACAGATACGCGGCTATCATCATAACCTCATAGGGCGATATATTCCCGCGACGTCTGGAAAACAATAATTCTTTGCAAAAAGGACCTTGTTTTTAATAATATTCAATTTACTACAGTAAAACCTCGTTAATTTGAGATTGCGACCCAAAAAAACATTTCGAATTGCGCGGAACCCCGTTTTCGCCAAATGAGATACCGCAGCTGTCATCGTAAAATCATCGAGTGACATTTCCGCGTCAAGATATGCGAGTCCCGGTGTGTACACGTCAAATGACCGCGTCATTGTCCCCGAAACATGAGCGTAGATGTTGATGCGACATGCCGAGCGGAGTGTTTCGCGATTTGTCCCCTAGTGAATACATGGCTTAAAGAAGAATGCCGCTTTCCGCACTCCACTCTTACCGTTTCAACATTAAACCTGTCGTTCGCTTCGTCACCGAATTGCTTATTATTTACGAATTTACGATCGAACTGTCTGTTGACTGATGTAGCGACGCACGATCGAATCCCGAATGGAATATATATATATATATATACTTTTTTTTTTTTTTTACTTTTTTGTGTTACAGTTTAACGCATTGATATATCTATTTGTTTTATTCTTGTCAATAATAAAAAAAGGTAAATTTAATAACTCGTCACTATTAATGAAGTGTTTATACATTTGTTAATTGCTATTTTCGCATGTGCTTACATGTATTCCTCGACTATCGTCCGGCATACTTATGTACCACGCAGGGGAATATTTCCACGCAGGGGAATATTAAAATTAAAAATAACTAACCCATAACTAACCTTAACAACTAACCCTACTAAGTTGTATGAAAAAACCATTAAAATTTCTAAAAATTCAAAATTATACTGTAATTATTCATTTTTTTAACGAAAATTTGATGGATCATTTTGATGGTCGCCAAGAGTCTGCCTGCAATGTTTCAGCTCGATTTGATCACGGGAAAAGGGTTAAAAATCGATCCAAAGTTTTTTCGGCAGACAAAACAGACAAGCAGACGCTACGTGTTAAAAGAAAGGGAGTTAAAAAGCAAAATATTATACCGGCCGCCACGTAGTCAACAAATTCTTCAACTGATAATAAACAAAAATGCCGCTTTCCGCACTCCACTCTTACCGTTTCAAACATTAAACCTGTCGTTCGCTTCGTCACCGAATTGCGAATTTACGATCGAACTGTCTATTGACTGATGTACCGACGCACGATCGAATCCCGAATGGAATATATATATATATTTTTTTTTACTTTTTTGTGTTACAATTTAACGCATTGATTTACCTATATGTTTTATTTTTGTCATTTAAATTATAATATTTTATTTCAATAATAAAAAAAACTTAAATTTAATAACTCGTCACTATTAATAAATAATAAATTTGTTAATTGTTATTTTCGCATAATGTATTCCTCGACTATCGTCCGGTATCCCTAAGTTCGGTTCCAAGCCGGGAAATTTTTAAAAATAAAATTAATTGTTAAATAGTCTAAATTTATGAATATTTTTTTAATAAAAAAATCTGTATAGGAATAATATGAACACTTTAATTCGTGATAAGAAATTTGCAAGTGTGTATATATATATAATATTATTGTAGGGTTATTATTTATTCTTTATCTTTTAATGCACATGTGAATATAAATATCGTATTATCATTCCCTGCTTGTTCATTGATAATGAAATAGAAGCTTAAAACTGAAGAAATTTAAAAAAAAAATTCTATAAAAATATTTTTTGCAGTTGTTTGTTTTTTACGTTATTTTTCTTCTTCTTCTTTTTCATCTCCAGTCGTTTTGCACCCATTTGTGAGGTTTGATCAGCAAGGCCAGTATTTATCTTCGGGTCGTCAGATTATGATGAATTTTGATGACAAATAAATACCAAATTTTATTGCATGTACTCGTAGATAGACTTCTAATATTACTCTGCTATCTCTAAATAATAGTTACAAAATTAGAAAGTTGTTTATTTTAGAATATTGGTATTTTTGTGATCTTATAAAATAAAAAAAAAAAACAGGAATTTAATCGATTCTCGTATATTTTTTTTAGAAAAATACAATATGTATATCTATGTTTGTACAAAATATGGTGTAAATATAAAAATAAAAAGTTACTATTTGCCTTAGGTTCTGCGTCTTCAGTGCCCGCCCGCTCTCTACAAAAACACAATTATCTTCTAGTAAAACGAGTTAAGGAACCATTTGAAATACGTGCAGTAAAAGAAAAATACCTACTGAATAATAAAAAATACTGATGTAAAAAAGGGCTTAATTTTATAAATAAACTTGAATTTTGATGGGAAATCTAAAATATTGTCACGTATCGTGGCTGCGGGAGGAATTAATGAAAACGCTGGAATTTAATGAAGGATTTATTAAATACCGATTAATCAACTAATCAAACGTACAAAGTCACTCAACATTTATATTGTTTAATGTATGTTCTTTTTAATTTTATGATATATTTTTTTATGTAAAAGCCTATACGCATTGCTGCTCGTTACCTACTCTACATTTTTAATTTTTATACTCATGATTTGGTGCTATTCCTGAAACTTTTAATGTATGTGCTTTTTGAAATTTATTTTATACTCTTTATGTAAAAGCCTAATGGGCGTAAACAAATAAATAAATAAATAAACACTATTTGACTTAACGCTATTATTTTAAATTAAACTATTTCGCAAAATTTATCACTCGTTAATAGACACTTTATAATCGCTTTCCACTAGAACATTCTCTTTATTCACTATTCACTAGAACATTCCATCCAATTTCCGCACGTGTTATTCGCTCCGGTTTATTTCGCTCCGTAAGAACTTTCCACATTATTCGCTGTCGAATTATCGCTCGGCTGGCCACACTGGCCCGCAGCTCGTGGCTGCCTTCGCTTCTGTTATCGTTGTCAAGCGTGCTAAAAACATCAACTTCAAGTTACTCTCGCACACGGTCCTATTTATATCTGGCCAATTCTGATATTGAACCCTCTAGGCGTTCCTAGTGTTTAGGAGAACTTTCTCGTGGCTTCCAGGCCTCTATAGATGCTTCTCGATGCTTCCCGAAAGCCGTAGATTACGTACGCTAGGCCGTTCTGAAATCTTCGATAGTGTTGTTGCGACATGTGACAGAAGTGCGCAATTCTTTTTAGCCTCGTTACAATATTTATTATTTAAGCGTACATCAATTTTACTTTGCACTTACAATTTTCAATTAGGACCTTGTCGAATTTTTGGGCGTCCGACACTATTAGGATAAGAGGATGAAGATGATGATGATGTATGATGAATAGCGTGTTGGTCTTGTGGTTAGGACTCTCGCCTCGTGATCCAAAGGTCGCGGGTTCGAACCTCACTCCGGACCAGCAAGTTAGTCCTATTTTCATAGCACAAGCGTTTAGCTTAATTTGAAAATAGTAAGAATATTGATGTGACATGTATTCCGTATTAAAAAAATATTAAAAGATTCTGTTGATGGCTGTTGAATTGGACGTTTACGTTTTCGTTTAGTTACATTTTACGTTATTAATATTTTTGTGGGTCTAACGATATTTTGATGAGTAATTACTTTTTAACGTATCATTCGTAATATATTTCCGGGCGAAAGTATTTTTGTATAATAACCACCGCTGTTTGCGCTTATTTAATCGTCAATTTATTTTATACTCGACCTTCGTCAACATGGTTCGGGGCGATTAGGTCTTTCGTGTTCATGGGAACTTTTCGCCGCCCCATAAAACCGTGAGAATGCGTATAAGTGTACTTGAACGAGGCCAGAGGTCCTCAGGAGCGGTCCACGAAATGACAATGGAACCTCTTATAAATGCCTGAAGGAGACAATAATTTTCAAGCAAAAAGTCCATTTCGTATTATTTTAAGATTGGTAACTTGTGCTCAATTTTGAATTCAAGATTTATGTGATTTATTAACCGGTCGGGTGCCGGAGCGCAGATCTGCGCTCCCTAGACACTTACGCGAATTCAGCCTCTTTTACCCGCGTTTATGGGTTTTTATTGGGATATCATGTGAAGCACTTGAATGGATAAAATCATATCTATGTGATCGACAGCAATTTGTCCGATTCCAAGGAGATATATCCTCATCTCTTTGCTCAGGTGTCCCACAGGGCTCAGTTTTAGGACCGCTGATGTTCATAATGTACACCAGAGAGATTGAGAATATCATCGAAGCTCATGGACTCAAAGTGCGGATGACTACGAAGTCTACCAACATTGTCACCCAAGCGAAGCTAATGCCCTGAAGGTCAAAAAGGCAATATGTATTGAGGATATTGGAAGGTGGATGTCTTCGAATAGATTGACGCTGAATCCTGAAAAAACTGAAATAATGTGGACAGCAACATCAAGGAGAGTACATCTTTTGGATGACACGCCGATGATTCTGCCGACAACAGGGATCATAATTAAACCCTCGCCACAGGTAAGGCTCCTGGGAATCGACGCAGAGAAAGATCTAAGCCTTAGAAATCAGATTAACAAAGCTGTCAGCGCTGGTTTCTATGGTTTAAGACAGATCAAGTCTGTAAGAAAATGCTTTCCCCCAGACGCAGCAAAGTCACTGATTAGTGCATACGTCATCTCGCGGCTGGACTATTGTAACTCAATTTATGCAGGACAGCCTAGGACTCAGCTCGATAGACTTCAGTCAGTGATGAATGCTGCGGCGAGGCTTATATTCAAAGCATCAAAGTTTTCGCGGATATCCTCAATGTTGAAGCAGCTACATTACATTGGCTTCGCCTGCCAGAGCGGATAAATTTCAAACTCTCTCTGATGGTGCACAAAAGTCTTCAAAGAAAAGCACCACAATATTTGACCGACCTCTGTATCCCAGATAATATCACTGGAAAACGGCTCACACTGCGGTCAGCTAAATCGGAGACGCTCTGCAAGCTGGTAGTACCAAGGAGACCTGGAGCCACCAAGTTTGCGGAACGTGCTTTCAGCTTTGCGGGCCCAGCTATGTGGAATCAGCTGCCTCCAATGCTGCGATCTATGGAGAACCACACTTCAAGAAGAGCCTAAAAACTCATTTTTTCAGGATGTCTCACCTGTAAAGCGCCCTTGAAGCGTCTTGTAACGTACCTACCTGAACACTTAAGCTAAATACCTAACTATAAAGTTTAATAATATAAGTTTACGAAAAGCCCAAAGCTTGAGACTTTAAGCTACCGAATTAAGCTTTATTACGGCTTTTGGGACTTTTAAGCACACACTTTATGCTTTAAGCTACTAGATGAAAACTTAAGTCGAACTTAGAACTTCGGAAGTATTGTTACATGAAAGCTAATATTATTATTTTTTTTTTTTTTAAATTTATATTTTCAAAATTGGCCAGTCGTGATCTATCTAGTGGTTAGGAAAATTCCTCCTCCGTTGTGTCCGTAGCTATCCAAAATTCTTTTGATATGTGGTGAGATTCGTATTCTTATTAACGCGACTAGACTAATATAGATCGAATTCTTACCTAACTATGGAAATAACAAACGCACGTAACTAATCCGTACTCGTCCTTCTAGAAACCGCTCTAGAACTCTACAGTTTCGCCTATATGAGAGATAGCCGATATCGTCCACGTCCGGAGTTGGCCTAAAAGCCAATTATATGCGGCGTAGCCTAGGAATAAACGCTAGTAGCAAAACTCCCTTACATTGAACCGCCATAACTATAATACCATCGGGGTTAAAATACTGTAATATAAAACAATACAATCGTTGCCAAGTTAACGGCATACGCTAAAGATTCCGCCCGCATTGATTATCAACATCTCATAATAGCAGCTTAGAACAGTGTCAGCACAACCACATGCGGCACCCATTTATGACAGATTTACAAGATATAATAGCATACGTTATATTCAAAACACAAGTAAGAAACCTACCGATAGCGCGTCTCACGTTGTCCAATCTGCTCAATCTGTTCATAGTACATAGTAGGGGAAGACAAACATATATATATTCACAACAACTAGGCGCAACAGAGGCTCAGGGCAAGCTTTGTCTGACATTATCGCAGCCCGAGATTCTAAGGGAATGGAAGATACAGATTTGTAAGTGAAATTTAAGAAGTGTCTAACCACTTCTGTTCAAACGTGGATTCTAGATGCCCCCCCCCCCTGTAGGGGGGAGGGGGATGCGGCCCCAGAGCATCGCCGCATCCGGTGGTTAACTCCTGTTTAGACATAACCTCCCACACTAAGCTGCAGACCAAGATCAAGCCGAGACTCTATTGCTCCTGCTGGAATCCCCCGAAGTCCTCGCTTCCCGGCGACAAACATATCAGGAAGAAATCCCGCGTCTGATATTAAGGTTTGTATATTGTCCCGCGGGGCAGTCAAATTGACTGGTGTATATGATGAGGATCCCACGTTGCGGCTACATGAGCCGGATTATTATGATGTTTACTGCTGATTAAAGGGCTGAATGAACTAACTGGGTGACTGGAAAAGACTCTCCCTTGAGCGCGTCAGTCAGAGCCATGTTAGCATCGCCAAATATAGTTGATGTGATTGATCCCACGGTGTAGTCTTATTGACTAGAGATATTAAATGATGGTAAAACAGCATGATTATTACAGTTGATTGTGAAGTTCCTGATATGTTTCTCGCTGGCCGGGAAGAGAGAACCCCGAAGGTCTCTGTATACAGCAAGTTAGAAAAGGTGGTGAATGATGAGTATGATGGTGTTAGTAATGTCATCGCGCGCCTGAATGCGGTCCCGATCATAAAAATTGATTGTTAAACTGCTAACAGATCTCGTTCATTAAAGCGGCCCCGAGCATAAGTATTGACTGTCGAACTGCTACCTGCATCTTATAATTTCTCGTTCATGAGGAACGTCCTATCTCGTCCTTGAGTACGGAGTTATTACATTCACATACATTCATAACCAGAGCCCGAGCTCGTCGAGCCAAGGGGAGTGAAAGAACGTAGGGGCTTCTTCCCTCCGGCTGTGTTTGAGGCACGACGCTCTGGTCCGATTCGAAATGCTTCACCTTTGCTTGACTGAACACATTTTAACTGTGTGGAGGCTTTGCGCAATTCTACTTAGACCCACCCAGAGTGTCCCCGCAGTCCCGTTCATCCCCTGGATCGAGAACACGCACCCCGTCATTTGATCCCAGTTACATACAACTATCTGTATCGCGAGTGTATCTCTTTCTTCAATCCCCTTCATTTGCTTCTCATAGTTGCTCGTCCATGCGGAACGCCCTGTCTCGTACGTTGATGAGGTCCCGAACGAAGGTTTTGATTGAGGTACGGCTACCTGAGTCTTATAGCTGACATTCATGAACATTCATATCCGGAATTCGAGCTCGTCGGGCCAAGGGAGTGAAAGAACGTAGGGGCTTCTTCCCTCCGGCTGTGTTTGAGGCACGACGCTCTGGTCCGATTCGAAATGCTTCACCTTTGCTTGACTGAACACATTTTAACTGTGTGGAGGCTTTGCGCAATTCTACTTAGACCCACCCAGAGTGTCTCCGCAGTCCCGTTCATCCCCTGGACCGAGAACACGCACCCCGTCATTTGATCCCAGTTACATACAACTACCTGTATCGCGAGTGTATCTCATTCTTCAATCCCCTTCACTATTCCATTTATACAACAATCACGTGACTAACCTCGAGAGTCTAGCACCGGTAATAAGATCTCATTATGCTACGTTGGAAGTTAACATTGCATAACCGGACGGAATGCCTATTTCCCGCGATCATATTCAATTTGTAAAACGCAATAATATGTATTTATATATGTTAGTAAAACGTTTGAAATGCAGAATGCACGTATGATGACCTCGCTTCTATCCTAAAGATAATTAAGATATAATCCCGACGTTACGTCCCGACATCAGTACTAATTTGTTTCCGCGTCCGTTACCGTCGAACTCTGAACCCACGTAATGAAATGAATAGTGACCATGAGACAATGACAAATTATATAGCACGAACATTCCATTTGATACACATAAGAAAACATCAGGAATAAATAATATCAAAGGTTCTTATCTTAGTTCTGTAGTTGGTCTGCTTCTGAGATGGCATCCTGATCCGAAGTAATATAACTCTCCAAAATTGAGCAATTACCAGCGCCTGTGTAGCCCTTCATTTCCCTTGTATATATATTTTAATATCAGCGCCTGTAAAACTGTATTAGATCCTAGAAACAAGAAAACTATTCCCTCTACGCCGAGCACATACAGAACATAAACCCCTTCAATCTAGTTCATCCACGGTTATGCAAAAAGGCGAAAGAATAGTAATAGTAAAAGGTCCTTAACTGACAGAAGTTGAAGTTCTCTGCAAACTGCCCATATCTTCTAGTGGCGCCTGTGTATTCCAATAACAACTTTCCAGTCATGTATTTAACATAACGTCCTCCTTGTGTGTATGTGTGCTGCAATATCTGTCATCCAGTTAGTGATTCCCAAAATAGTGTTTTCCTTGTATATATATATATATATTCAATATCAGCACCTGTAAAACTGTATTAGATCCTAGAAACAAGAAAACTATTCCCTCTACGCCGAGCACATACAGAACATAAACCCCTTCAAACTAGTTCATCTACGCCGTACAGTGATATCACATGCAGACATAAACGATATAATTACAAGTATGCTTGCGTCCCGCCGACTGGACGCCTGTGTTTTCCAATAACAACTTTCCAGTCATGTATTTAACATAACGTCCTCCTTGTGTGTATGTGTGCTTCAATATCTGCCATCCTGTTAATGGTTCCCAAAATAGTGTTTTCCTTGTATAAATATATATATTTCAATATCAGCACCTGTAAAACTGTATTAGATCCTAGAAACAAGAAAACTATTCCCTCTACGCCAAGCACATGCAGAACATAAGCCCTTTCAAACTAGTTCATCTACGCCGTACAGTGATATCACAAGCAGACATAAACAATACAATTACAAGTATGCTTGCGTTCTCCCCCACCTTGGTGGAAGTATTCGCATTCGTATTCACCGAATAGTAGGCGTAACATTCGCATTCGTGAAGGTAGTATTCGTTGCATCAAGGTTATTATATTTACAAATATGTTCAGGTTCCCCCACCTTGGTGGAAATATTCGCAATCGTATTCACCGATTAGTAGGCCTGATATTCGTATTCATGAAAGTAGTATTCGTTGCATCACTCTCAATAATAAAATCATATAGATAAATAATTACGGTAACTCATAAAAATATGATATTACTTATATTAAACGAACAAAACAAAACAATCTGTCATATTAGTAAATAACGTGATCACGGAAGACCGAAGGTTAACTACCCCTGAACAAACCGCGAACTGCCCACAATAATGGAAAATGTTGTAGAAAACATTTCAAATATCTAATATTGAATGAATAAAACAATGCCATATGAATAACTATCGCGATTACGGAAGGCCGAAGGTTAACCACCCCTGAACACACCGCGAACTGCCCACAATAGTGAAAAATGTTCTAGAAAACATTTCAAATATCTAATATTGAATGAATTAAACAATGTCATATGAAAACTATCACGGCTACGGAAGACCGAAGGTTGATCTGATCTAACCGTAAACGACCCACAATAATGGAATATGTTGTAAAAAAAACATTTCAAATATCTAATATTGAATGAATAAAAACAATGTCATATGAATAACTATCGCAATTAAGGAATATATACAATTCGAAACACGTCTTTATAAGAACTTGATAGGAACAAATCGTGTTTTCAACGATTGCCTAATGATACGCAATACAAACATGTAACGAGTTCAAATAAACCACACATTCATGTTTTAATAAAATAAATATAAAATCCAGATGCATTTTTAAAATATATTGTTTGTAGGAAATTCCTCGTACGATTTGAACCTATATCACGCTTACAATCGTGATATCAAAACACATAATTAAATTCCGAATTATCCCCAAGATAACACAAATCATATAGAAATCCGTGTATTCAATCGCCAGCATAGATAACAAAGCATTCGTTAGCATAAGAATACATCCGCCCTGAAGAACCTCTCGCACATTCCGAACCTCGCGACATTGAATATACATAATTATACTGAATTTTAAAACCCACGAACAAACACGAAACACCCTTCGTCAGTAAAGTATTCCATTTTAAAGCCTTTATATCTTTGGTAATATATGAATATCAAATTTAAATGATTTTTCATAAGAACAGCGACAGAATTATATATTTCATAAGCGTTATGCAATAATTTGAATAACTATCACAGTCGCCATATTACGATTTGTATATTGAATCTGAAGCGCGTATAGTAATAATTATCCCTAGGCCCAAAATACGTAACAAAACAATCCACAACATGTATCAATAATTGTTACGATCCAGAAAGTTCTAAATTGAATACACGAAAAAGGCAATAGAAATAAATAATATTGAAAATGCTTAGCTGTTCACTGTTCCAATTCTCTTTGAATTATTATCAACCTATGGCTTTTTCCTCGATCCAGCCAAATTATCTTCCTTACTGACTCTCCTCGACAAAGCCTCCGCCGACCTTCAAGCTGAAAACTCAAGTCCGCTTTCTAATTTGTAACGCCTAAAAATAGTCCCTATCTCGCGCCATCTTTGATTCCAACTAGCGTGTAAAAGTCAAAGTCTAACTCTAAGGACGCGTTTCATTGGTCAGATTCGTTACGCGGACAACCGCTTTTGATAGGCTCGCTTCGCCAAACTAAAATAACATAAAGCCTGCTTTACACGCCCGCGTGCAGAAATAATAAAGCTCGTCCGCACCTACTTATTCGGCAAATATTTAATTATAGAGTATTTAACGGTTTGTGAAGCTTCTCTTTATTATAAACTTTAGCAGATAGATATTTTCGTATAATTTTTCAGCAATGTCTATTTGAATAGGCCAATATCGTTACAGTCTCTTATGCAAAAATGGCGCTATATAAATTAACATAAATATAACAAACATAACATAAAGCTTATCATTCATTGTATCTCAAGTTTTTGAATGAATGAACGAGTTCTATTTTTCAAGTATCCTCATTTGCCGCGCAAACCAGACAAAAAATCATTCCAAATGTCGTCTTCGAATCGCGCCATAAATTGTGTTATTTATCTGTTAACAAAAGTATCTTTTTAAAATAAAAAAGTGTTAAAATGAAGTGTTTTTATATTCTTTGATATATTAAGAACGAAAATAATGAAATACAATGTCTTTAGTGTTATTGCTTCGATGGTTTTATTCGATAAACATGTGCGTACATTTCTGACAATAAATTTCGTTAATTATTTTCATAATTAATGAATAAGTAATTATTGAAATATAAGTAATTATTGAAGTCTGTATATTGAGAAACCAGAAACTGTAACCCTTTAGTGATTATAATTGATTTTTACATGAATATAACCCATCACAAAAAGTGTCTAAAAACAGCAATTGTACACGAAATTACGCGGCAAACAGGGTACATTCCGCCTTACGTACGGCCGGCATACGACCGGTTAACTGTTCGCTGATAAAATGTTAACCACACTATGTACTCTTGGATAATTAGACTTTGGCAGAGTTGGGGTAGATGATGATTGTCACCAATGTGGAGTGTGAGGAAAGAGTACTATCTGGATTCTGGAACCTCCCGGCGTCAATGTCGTGTCGCGATTTGTGTAGGGATGTTGTATAACACGTAGCAAACAAGTAAGAAAGACAAGATGGTAATAGTAGATTTAAGGTTTATTCGCATTAATTTATTTCGGATGTTACATGTTAGTACAGGTTACAAAGCTAAACGCGCGTAAACGGCTCTACAGTCAAAGAAGGAACGCGGGCGGAAAGGACTCGAGGCAGCCTGAGACAAAGCATCCAGTGTGCCATATCACTCTACACACCACCATAAGACCTACCAGTCAAATGGAGAAGACCTTACATCTTGGATCTTAGCATACTAACTGCTTTTACTATTACAACACGTTCCTTATCGAATGTTTACTCCGAAAAAGCTCATACAACTATTTCATGAAACTGGCTACCATTTTGTGGTAATTAATGTACATAGTTCTTTTTCAAGCATCACAAGCATACACACTGGATACAATCCAATATTAAACAAACGATTTTGGGATTAATGTATATTATAGATATCTCACAGAGACGAAACTGTATTAATTATGGGAAAGTAGGTATAGAAGTCATTTGGGTGTAACAGGACTTATGACCTGTCTTTTTATGGTTGGCTTAAGTGATCACTTTACACAATTGTAACATTCGCCATTTCCACCCATGATAGAATATACCATGCTTATTCATTTTTTGGAAGTTGTATATATGTTCAAATTGCGTGAAGCTTTCATATATGAGTTGTAAGCGCCTTTTCCATGCGGCCTGTACAAAGCCATTTTCATTCCCCTAAATCCCCACAGATGTCGCTAATGAGAAAATCTACAATTGATTTACGGAATTTTGGGAGCAATATACTTTATTAATGTGTAATGAAATTCACGTTGTAATCAAATTAATTGATTAATAATGTCTCTGTGACATAAATCCAGCACTGTTCTGAAAGATTTGAACAAACTCAAAATATTCTGATTTTGGGATTAGTTAGCCTTCGAATTTTTGACGAATTAAAACTAATCGTTTAAAGTTCTGATACGAATAGTTTAGTTTCAAAACTCGCCTTTTTTAATATCAGTAAAAATGAGATCTGAGATTTGAATGTTCATTAATTACTCTTCTTTAAAACCCGTCGAAGGAATTTACCTGTAAATATAAGGGTGTCACGCGACGCATTAATTCGTGACGCGATATTAGCAACAGAGCGAGTGGTACCAGCGTTAGTGACACCAGCGATAAAAAATAATGAGAACCTGCCGGCGGGCAAGAAGTTTTTCTACGTGGGAATATTGAACGAAGTTTACTAGAAAGTGATCAAAGCAATAAAAACTGCCTGAAATAGTGCGAATTAAGAAACAGTGTAATATTAAGTGTATAAATTATTCTGTAAACATTTACTTAATATACATTTAAGAACGGTACACTGACCACTAACTTTTTGGTAATAAATTTAATTTTTTAGTGTTTCCCGCCCACAGTCGCGCCACAATTATAGGAAATATTACGGTTCAAAAAATTTTATAAATTAAATTAACATCCATCTCCTAGTTCGAATATTTTAAAGGTAACATTCCACTTGTATCTTTTCAATTTATCCTATTCGCGAAGACAAAACGTCATTGGCATTGTTGTACACGACGCAACATTTCGATCACATTATAGAGCGTAATTGGTAATTCTACACCTTTCTTTCTTGTGTCTAGATAGGGGGCGCACAGATGCGACTGCTGAGGATCCAATTACCCGTAATTTAAAATATATCTACAATACTGAACTGGGTTGTAAAACGATCAAGATTTTCAACATTGAAAATATATGTTTAGAGATTTACACACAAAAAGCAGAGATTGAAATCCCAGACTTTCGCCGGCGTAGAAGTTTGATACCCCGTCACGTTTAGAAGAAACCTCTTCATCCGCGAACTGACCTTCTCTTTCCCGAAACTATTTTCAGGAGCTGGTGTTCCGTATCAGTTTCACAGTGTGGTAGATAATAACCAATGGAGGATAACCAATAAAGCTAAAGGTTGCCTTTCAGCAGTGTGTACCTTCTGCCCTGACGTACGAAATATGGACCTTAGGTTTTCACGGCCGTTCAGAATCTTCTGTGTATAGTTTTCTGGGATATTCTGCCGTGTATATGTGACCTCTCTGGCCAACGTTTCGGATCCCATTGCAGGGTCCATCATCAGCCCTGATGACAGCCCCTGATATCCCAGAAAACTATACACAGAAGAAATATGGACCGTCACGGATTCTTCTTCAATGGCTCTACAGCTCATATCGAGCCTTGGCCTCTTTCAGGTTGGCCTGAAGGTCTGCTGATGGTGTATCATTTATGTAATAAATCGTACCAATAATTCAACTTGATTTCAGTTCCCCTTGTAAAATCCATAATCCAGTCAAGTTATCATATCACCCTAGTTAATTTGTGAACAGATTCTAGCTTATCAAATCGCTACGCGTAAATTTCTGATCGAATCCACGAATATCCCCGAATCTCATGTTTACGCTGAATAGACGTTGAGGGAGGTATCCTATATCTGACTTCTGGTGCGACTCGTAGTAATCCTCTCAGATGGCGCCAGAAGCCAGATTTCCTCTCGGGTGGCGCTTCATAGGATAATGTGGAGCCAGAAACCTAACCTCTCAGATGTCTGAGGTTAGGTTTCATCTCGAGACGCCCCCAACTCCTCCTATCTCCCGCTGCGGTGTTCCAGTCTGTTACCCGCAGTGTTTGGTTCTCATCCCTTCTGACCTCGAGTTCCCATCGCAGCCTAGGTCTTCATTTCGCGGATACTCACGGATACATTATGGTTTCGCTGGATGTTCCAGTTAGAAATTTTTATGGACTGTTTGGTTGCTGATATATTCTACGTTCTACAATGAAATGTTAGGTTAATTAAGAAATAAAGCAGCATCCGTTTGCTATAAATTAACGGTGACGAAGCTATCTGTGCTGAGACGGTATTATCGGATTTTAGCCAGCACATCACCTGCACGCACGCTGCACTTCTACACACTTCTAGACTGTATTTTCGCTGCCTCTCTTGACGGCAAAACCAGCGTATTTTTTTTTAAATAGAGATGTGAACACGGAATACGTGTCATATCTATATTCTTACTACTTTCAAACTAAGCTAAACGCTTGTGCTATGAAAATAGGACTAACTTGCTAGTCTGGAGTGAGGTTCGAACCCGCGATCTTTGGATCACGAGGCGAGTGTCCTAACCACGAGACCAACAAGCTACTCGTATTCCAATTTATTTTAACAAAATCATGTTGAGTCTATATCTAATATCTACCAAGACTTTATATCAGGATCATTAACGACGTGTTGAAATATATTTGTAAACACTAAATTAAATTACATTACTTGACAATTTTTAAATGACCCCTTTGTCGTCCTGGTTTTCCTCATCATAGGGGAAAGTGAGTTAAATGATGCTTTAATTGTCTAGGAATACTTTAATTGTCCTCGCTGATCCCGACGACTGGATGCTATTGGGTTACCAACTTAATAAGCTCTAGTACCTAAAATATATATTTTTTGTATTTTTTGGCGCCGACCTTATTTGTCTAACAGTAATATTAAAAATTATTCCTGGATGATTATTCTCGTCCTGGGTAAAGTGAAGTTTTCACTAAAATATCTGCCGTAACGTATGAAATTACATTCTAAATTATTTTTTTTAATTGCGGTGCCAGCTGGTACTCAGAATCGCGAGCTAAATGTCAAGTGAAAAAAATGTTAAACATTTTTCGGATAAAAGATAAACGCATGTTTACACTCTAGGCAAATATATGCCTGGAGTGTAAACATGCGTTTCAGAACTCTAACTAAAAATGGACGCCTAGTATTATTTATTATCATTTTACATAAATACGTATTTAAGTATTTTTCATTAAAAATTTTTTTGAACCCCCGCTTTCAACAGCTATGTAGATCTCGGTGCGGGATATCCCAGCGAGGATACATGTACATTGATATGAATAGAAAATTTTATATGCATGTATATTTACTTTTTAGACCATGAGGCACAATTACTGTGGCAAAAACAAAGCAAAAACACCCAGGCTTGAGAAAATCACATAGATATTGTGACCTGATCTCACTCACAGTGTCAAAACCATTATCTCAACAATAAACTGGGAAGGTCAGATGAGCGACATCCTCTCTATACAACGGGCGAGGCAGCACTTCTCAAAAAAGACTCCACGCCCGATTATTGTGAAATTTACCAACCGGACCTGTCGAGATACATTCCTCGACAGAGTTAAATCTCACAATAAACAATCGAAAGGTTATGAGCGCTCACTAAACACTTCCATCTTTAAAAATAACCAAGAAATCAAGCCTATTTACATCTCCGAGCACATTACAAAAAAATGCAAATTTTTACTAGCGGAAACAAAGAAGATAGCCATCCAGAAAAATATAAAATTTGTTTGGATTAAGAATGGACGCATATATACAAGAAAAAATGTCGGTGAGCCATTTCTTTGTATCAAATCGGAGACGGACCTGTCAAAATTGTAATGTCAGTTTGCCGATTCGCGGTGTATACAAACTTTCTCTTTTCTATGGTCTTTACAAAAGGCGTTAACCATAAACAACTAATGTGCAAAATAAACCATAAATTATTAAAACTTGCTGAATGGGCAAATCATAGACACCTATTCCAATATTTCATAAATATTAAATTTTGTTGTCATATCAAAACAAACCTAAAAACCATACCGAATTACTTTCCTCTGTCGTGTCAAATAACACATAATTACACTGACGCATTTAAAAACATTATATATCAACTGAAAAGATACACACTCGACAATAAGATCATTCTAAGCAATCATAAAACATTCTTAATCTTCTTTTTATTTTTGTTTCCAACACACACTTTTTATAAAATATATACCTACCTTGATAGTAATACCACAATATACCTAGGTAATACAGTTCATAATAAACCATTATCATTTCACTTACATAGCAAAATATTCTTTCAAAAATAAGTTTAAGCAATATCTTAATTCAATTCTACTCCTGTAAAATGAACTTACCCTATATACCCGCATCCTGTAACAATCATGTACATTGCAAATATGTAGGTACTTACTACCAACTCTTAATGAAACCTTTTCACTTTAAAAGCTTACAGATCGGTACCCATGACATCAGAGTGACAAAGATGAATATTAATAATCTCGCGGTAGATATAGAGGCATTCGCTCTTTCGCAAACTATAATAGTCCCCTTACCTGAAACATGCACACAATATGATTCGGATATATTTACCTGTACAGAATGTTGGTGTAACAAAAAAAAATCATCCAAATTTACTACAGAAAGATATGGAATGGCTAATATAATTGATCTGGTAAACCAAATAGATTCCTTTGAACCAATTACCACTAAAACTGTGGACCAACCAGAAAACTGTAAACAACATTTTTGTAGAGGCACTAGCACACTTAAGATTCTAAATATGAACATACGAAGCATAAATCATAATTTTGACGAACTTCTTGTACTACTGCATCGTCTAAATATATACTTTCAAATCATTATTCTTACGGAATGC
>JADDOH010024019.1:0-20547 GCA_016648135.1 Agrypnia vestita
AGAAATCAAGCCTATTTACATCTCCGAGCACATTACAAAAAAATGCAAATTTTTACTAGCGGAAACAAATAAGATAGCCATCCAGAAAAATATAAAATTTGTTTGGATTAAGAATGGACGCATATATACAAGAAAAAATGTCGGTGAGCCATTTCTTTGTATCAAATCGGAGACGGACCTGTCAAAATTGTAATGTCAGTTTGCCGATTCGCGGTGTATACAAACTTTCTCTTTTCTATGGTCTTTACAAAAGGCGTTAACCATAAACAACTAATGTGCAAAATAAACCATAAATTATTAAAACTTGCTGAATGGGCAAATCATAGACACCTATTCCAATATTTCATAAATATTAAATTTTGTTGTCATATCAAAACAAACCTAAAAACCATACTGAATTACTTTCCTCTGTCGTGTCAAATAACATATAATTACACTGACGCATTTAAAAACATTATATATCAACTGAAAAGATACACACTCGACAATAAGATCACTCTAAGCAATCATAACACATTCTTAAACTTCTTTTTATTTTTGTTTCCAACACATACTTTTTATAAAATATATACCTACCTTGATAGTAATACCACAATATACCTAGGTAATACAGTTCATAATAAACCATTATCATTTCACTTACATAGCAAAATATTCTTTCAAAAATAAGTTTAAGCAATATCTTAATTCAATTCTACTTCTGTAAAATGAACTTATCCCATATACCCGCATCCTGTAACAATCATGTACATTGCAAATATGTAGGTATTTACTACCAACTCTTAATGAAACCTTTTCACTTTAAAAGCTTACAGATCGGTACCCATGACATCAGAGTGACAAATATGAATATTAATAATCTCGCGGTAGATACAGAGGCATTCGCTCTTTCGCAAACTATAATAGTCCCCTTACCTGCACACAATATGATTCGGATATATTTACCTGTACAGAATGTTGGTGTAACAAAAAAAATCATCCAAATTTACTACAGAAAGATATGAAATGGCTAGTATAATTGATCTGGTAAACCAAATAGATTCCTTTGAACCAATTACCACTAAAACTGTGGACCAACCAGAAAACTGTAAACAACATTTTTGTAGAGGCACTAGCACACTTAAGATTCTAAATATGAACATACGAAGCATAAATCATAATTTTGACAAACTTCTTGTACTACTGCATCGTCTAAATATAGACTTTCAAATCATTATTCTTACGGAATGCTCGTTAAAAGATAAAGACACAATACAGACGATACCAGGATACACCGGGCATAAAACCTCCAAACATTATAACCAAAATGACGGTGTTGTAACATACATTAAAGCAAATCTAAATTTCGAAGTAACTGAACCAGATATAAGTGACGCCAATTGTTTAAAAATTAATTTGTGTAATGGTACCTACATATATGGGATTTATCGACCACCGTCCTTCCAAAATGCGTATGAATTCACAAATTCTCTTTCTGAAGAGCTATTCACCAATGAATTTGTTCTATGGATTTATATCGAATTTGACTAATGGGGTGAATTGTGCACGTAAAAATTATATGAATAACAGAATTTTCAGTAAAGGATCTCATTCAATTTGAATTATTGCCAGTGTAAGGATCTCTTCGTGCGAGCATCAACATGAGCTTTGTGAGTTTTCTTCTGTGATATTCTGTGATTCTTATTGTGATATCTTGTATTGTGTTTGTGTTGTGTTCATAAATTTTTATTTTGTTTTTACAGCCGTACCTAAGTGCCGAGTCTACCCAGAGGCTGCAGGCTATGGATACTTCGATTCAAGATGTTTATCTACACGCTTTAAACAGGAGGCTGCTTTGGCGTAGGCAGCACAACGTTATGCTAATAGGTATGCATAACATTTAGCTATCGTATTGTCTTGTGTTCTCACTTTATTGATTTTCCCTAAACTTGTATTTTGTAATGTAATGATACTGTACTAATTGAATACATGTCTTGATTGTTACAGACACGTTGAACGCTCCCGAGGATGTCACGCCGGAGAGCAACTATCCCGGTTCCGGGGAGTTAGGGAGGGGTTTGCAGCTGCTGAACCAGGAGATTCCACACATGTGTATGACTGTGCCCCATCAAACTCCAGTGTTTGTGGACGGGGGGTCTATATGTAACGGTAAGGATGCAAAATAAATATCTACTATATTTCTCATTTTTGAAATTAGATTTTTTAACTTGAAAAAATAGTGCCGCATTGATTTTGTTTTGTCATCGTTTAATGGTTTATCTTGTAATGAAATATTACTGTACTAACTTTTTTCCTCTTGTTTACAGTTCCATTGCCAGCATTACTGACTTCGGGGAAGATCCGGAGCGGGATGAGGAGCAAGATGAACGGGTCAGTTATTTTTATTATTATTTGTTTCCATGTATCAATCACAGATTTTTGTTTGATTATCTTTCTGTCATTTGGAACGAAGAATGTATCGGATCCGATCAACAATGAGACGCGTACATTCTATTTTATATTGATTTTTTTTTTTCATATATCTAATTATTCCTATGATTTGTTCACAGGACGCAGACTTGCTGTCAGAGAGCGCTGGAGAGCAAATGCATGCTGTGGATCCCGCCTATGCTGGGGATCAGATGCATCTCCCCGCCTTTGCTGGGGATCAGACGCATCTCCACGCCTATGCTGGGGATCAGATGCATTTCCACGCCATTGCTGGGGATCAGATGCATCTCCACGCCTATGCTGGGGATCAGATGCATCTCCACGCCTAAGCTGGGGATCAGATGCATCTCCACACCTATGCTGGGGATCAGATGCATCTTCACGCCTATGCTGGGGATCAGATGCATCTCCACGCCTATGTTGAGAATCAGATGCATCTCCACGCCTATGCTGAGGATCAGATGCATCACCATGTGCACACTGGGGAGCAGATGCATCACCGTGTGCACACTGGGCAGGCTTGCTTATGAGCATGCTAATGTTATTCGCGGCTAGTATCGATTATCAATGCGATCTTCTCAGTTCGCGACATATGTAACAAATACTTATAGCGCGTTGGGGAGATGACAATACATTACTTTTCGTTACTTATTATAGGAATCACGAATGTCTGTGGAGTACTCAGTCACCGCTATATAAAAACAATACATCGTGAAATAATGCTTATGAAACTTTATTAAACTACATGAATGATTCAAATCTTACAATAAAAATTATAAAAACTAAAATCAAAAATGTGCGGATGGAAACTCGGGAACTGTTTTGATTTATTGGTTAACTTGAATTTCCTAATTAAGTTTGCAAAGTTTCCATTTTGAATAAGATTGTTTAGGCGTTTAATACATACACATTACACATACACAAGTTTCCTTATTGATTTGAGATGTTCGTCCTAGTAGCGATCTATGGCCCCTGGCGGCGGTGCGCAAAAACACACGGCTGTCAAATCGGCGCGGCAGATTCGCTTTGTGGACATTGCTAGAGTGAACATAGCTAAAGAAGTGGTGCTATTCGGAGTTTTCTGTGATTCGGCTTTAAAACGGAAACCTCTAAACGGTCTACGACTTCAAACATTCTACAAATTTTGAAACAAAGAGCACAAAGCAGCTGGAGGACTCGTAGGAATTACGGATCGCAGGTGCTTCACTTTTAACGCTCGGTCTAATTTAGCCATTCTGGCTAAGCAAATATATGTATGGGTTGGACTCATAAGATACTTCAAGCAAGTCGAACTTCAAAAAAGATGAATCAGATGTTCAAAAACTTTCTGAAATTTTCAAAAAATGAAAGATATTTGAGTCAGAAAGCGACAAGATAATGAACATATTTACTGGTGAAACTGCATCGGATGAAATCGCCACTGATCTACTTGCGGCAAAGACTCGAGATGATTTTTTTACTGAAAGATTGATGCTTAAAACGGTTGACTTTTATGCTCCACTGAAGAAAAAAAATCGAGAACTTTTCAGGATCTATATAAATTAACCATGATAAGAAAGTTTAAAAAATAAAGATGTTTCATATTTAACTGTAATTTCTGATATTTTATACATACGGTGCGTATAAAATATCCGAAATTACAGTTAAGTATGTCTAACGACCGTAACAACAACCTTAACTCTTCAATAAAGATGTTTCAATTGATGTCGAGAAATTAGTGAGACAAATGTTTTCCGCATTGAAGGTGACCCACCACATACCCTGGGCTGTTTTATGCGCCGAAGCGTCCATATCAGCCCAACACATTCGCCGCCTGGTTGGCATTATTTTATGCTAAAGCGTCCTCTCCGCCCGGCCTTGCGTCCCAGCATAACAAGAAGCAAGACCAGGCGAGTCGGTCGCGCAAAACCTTCAATGGCCCATGCTAAAAGTCTTTATTTTTAAAAGAGGTTTTACAAAATTACAATAAAAGAACATCTATAATCTAAAAAATACAACATAAGAACACCCGAGGAGACATCGCACGGGACAAAAATAAATCAACACCCCTCCTTGGAGGGAAAGGGACAAAACAAAAATAAAAACATGTAGCACTTGTGCCAGAAAAGGTAAAACCACCGGTATGACACCGATCAGGAGAGACAACGTAAAATTGACAAAATATGATACAAAACAGAAAGATAACATGGTTGTGCAAATAAAATGGAAAATAACGATAGAAAACACAATGAAATTAACAAGAATGTAAAGAGAAAATGGAAGTAATAAACAGAAAAAGTGAAATTGCAAGATTATTAAAAGAAAACAAAGAAAGACCAATGTAGGGCAGCATGGTCAAGGGTACATCAGGACCACTGAGCAGGACCCCTCAGGATTTCCCAACGGATCACCCAAATTCCCACGAACACTTTAAAAAGTCTGAAGTTATCCTCACAACTCACAAGGTCGGCATTTGTAAGACGCCGACCTGTTCCATGTGGCCCACAGCCTCTTGTGCCACAGAAGGCGCCACCGTTGGACGTTCCGACAGTGTTGCTCCGCGCTTCTGTGTTTCACAAATACCTATCGGTATTCCAGTTTTTTGACTTTTGTACTTGTGAATTTTTGGAAATGACGTCATTCGTGAAGTGAATACCTACGAACATTCCGGTGCTACTGGTAGCACCTAAGGAAAAGTGGGATTTTCCCCAAGTAATTTTCCGACTCTGGGTCAATTCCCTACTTTGTCGGAAAACCTCGGGAAAATCCCGGAAAATTTGAGAACGGGTGACATCTTTTTTATTTTTGGCATTTTGAGTTTTGTGCTGTGTTCCCAGGGTAGGAAAACCCAGGGAAAACACTTTTAGTTTTAGTGTATACCTGTTGATAAGTGTGGAAAACTCAACTCTTAAACCGTCCTAGTTTTAGTGAATTTTCTTTTTGTTCTGTGATCCCAGGGTTAGGTTATTTAGGTATTTTCCACAGTTTAATAGGTATTGACAACTTTCTAGTGATAAGAGTTTAGTGAAATTTTCTTTTTGATTTGTGTTCCTCGGAGACGCTTTCCCGAGGAAAACACTCTGTGTTGTGTAACTTTATAATTTCTTATTGACTATTTTCATTGTTCTATTTCATGATTCTTATTTCTGTTACAACTCGCTTATTTATGGTCATATCGGAGTGAGAAAAACTTTGTGGAGATCGCCATCTTCTGAACTTTCCGGGGATGGCGAAAAAATCTGGAAAATCCCCGTTCAGGGGTGACCCTGAGGATCATCCCCTTCTACAGAAGGGCTTAACGCCAGAACAAGTGTCATCCGCCCTAAGGAATTTGCTAGTTGAGATGGAACAGGCTGCCACGCCCATCTCAAGTAGGTCCACGTCCCCTTCTAGGGGCCCCAGTGCCTACGCTGACAGGCCAACAAAGAAGAAACGGGCTGAAACGGAGGAACTATCATCGATGTTGCCCGTCTCCGGATCATCGGGGAAGGAGCAAGAACTAGAATTCATGGAGAGAGCCCGCGGTATTACGATGGCGCTAAATTCGCTAACTTTGGAGGATAAGAATCGTTTGACGATAATACAAAAGACGAAAATTACTGCTTGCAGTTCCGATTTTTTAGCACTGGTAACGGATCTCGTAACTGAGAACTCACGCCTTAAGGGCGCTTTGGAAGAGCATAGAACTATTGGCTATGTCAAGTCACATAATGACCTTCTAGAATTCAAAACCAGCGTCGGCAACTCTTTTGCAGAAATGAGCGAAAAAATAGATGTAATCGCTAAGTGTGCTTCTGGTGGAGAAAGCTTCAAAAATGAATTTGGAATCCTGAGAGAGGACATAGCGAAGGGGATCATGAGCTGCGCCTCCCAGGCACCGCTGAAGTCTTCTTACGCCAATGTTGCATCAACAATAAATGTTCGAGGACAAAAGAGAGAGGTCGGGCCCGCTCCGTCCTCTGTTATCATTTACCCTAAGGAGGCCGAGGGCACCTCGGCAGACGCAACTAAGACTATTCTTATGGATACACTTAAGCCGACTAATGACGGTTTTCGTCTGGTCAGGGTTAGGCGTGTCCGAGGAGCGGGGGTCTTACTAGAAACCTCGTCAAACTCAGGTCTGGCTAGCATAAAGGCTGCCAAGAGCAGATTGGAATCCAAGGGATTAGTCATGATAGAACCGAAGGGCAGATTGCCAAGAGTGGCCATCTACGATGTGCCTCGAAGCTTAAATGAGAACACCTTCCTCCAAGAATTCTATGCCACAAATATCGATGGAAATACGGAGGTATCCTTTGAGGAGTTTAAAAAACGACAAAAAGAATAAATATGTTTGGTCGCCGTGATGGCGATAGTGTAAACTGTGTTTACACCGTTTTGCCAGCAGTTAGGAAAATTATTCTTGACGATGGGCGAATATACCTGAAAGAAGGTTGGCAGTCATGCCGAGTACGTGATTTCATTGGTGCTACACGGTGCTACAAATGCCATATGTATAAAATTATTCTTGACGATGGGCGAATATACCTGAAAGAAGGTTGGCAGTCATGCCGAGTACGTGATTTCATTGGTGCTACACGGTGCTACAAATGCCATATGTATGGGCATATTACAAAGTCTTGTAAACAGAAAGTTGATATGTGCCGTCATTGTGCCACTCAAGGTCACAAAGAGGCGTGCACAAAACTAGACGACCCTCCGCGATGCGCCACATGCTCTCGCTTCAAGAAATGTTTTCCGCAGTCAAGAGTGGACGGAACATAGACCTTAAATCCATTTTGAAACACGAACTTAAAGACCTTCCTTTCACCGTCACCGTCTTTATTTGATGAAAACAGCCAAAATAGACAATGCGTGAAATCGGTTCTAGCTGATATACTGAAAGAAAAAGGCTCAGTACTGGACTCACTACAAATAAAAGAGCGATTGACAACAATGAAGATTATGGATGGTCAAGCTCTCATTCACGCACTCGGTAAGCCGAAAATGGCAAATACGTTCGGAGATTTGAAGAGCATATTCCTTAAAATAATTATGGACCATTTTAAAGACTGCCAGAGCCTTCACGTAATTTTCGACCGATATAATTTGCTTTCAATTAAATCTGGTATAAGAATCAAAAGAGCAAAAATTACACCTATTGAGTATAAAATAATTGGTTGTGATACTCCACTGCCAAAAAATTGGGACATATTCATACACCATTCACAAAATAAGGCAAACCTTGCAGATTTCATTTCACAAGGTATTACCGAAAGAGCGGCAACACTAGGCGACAAGGAACTTTTAACCGCAGGTTGGCTTCAAAAACGCGTTAACTGTGACTACCAACTTAAACAGAGAAATACTTCACTTACAGGACGATCAAGAAGAAAGTGATATCCGTTTTGTATTGCACGCTATAGACGCTGCCCAGTGGGGATACGACACAGTCGTAGTGTATAGATGTTGCTCATACATCATATTGATAAATTACCACCAAGAGTCTGGGTTCAGAGTGGTACAGCTAAAGGTCAGAAATATGTTCCTGTACATGAGATTGTAAAGGAGCTTGGACAGGAAAAAACTCTCTGCTTGCCTACCACGCTATTACGGGTTGTGACACCACCAGCGCATTTGCTGGATTCACAAAAAGAATAAGTTGGCAGGTATTATTAGAGAACCACATGTCTTTAGAAATCTTCGGCTTTAATGCTTTATAGCACCTCACGGAAAATGCGATGAAGCATGCCGAAAAGTTTGTGATTGCAATGTACTGCTGTAAAAAACAGCAATTAAAAGAGATAGACAATATTGACCATCTCAGGGCGGCTGTGTTCTCAAATATAAACAGTCTTGATAAATTACCTCCCACCAAAGAAGTGCTGGTGCATCACCTTCGAAGGGCCAATTATCAAACTTATATTTGGAAGACAGCGGATAAGCCTCTACAAGACTTTCCTTCACCAGAAACCTGTGGTTGGATTTTAAAAGGGAACAATTTGGTACCAGTGACTAGTTTCCAACCACTTGTATCCACAAAAGACTTGGAACTGATTGCCTGTCAATGTAAAACCGGATGCCGAACCGCTAGATGTAGTTGTACCAAAAATGTAAAGTAAAATGTAAAAGGTGATTTTGATGTTCTGTGTCTTGCCTGTACTAGTTGATAAATAAACTTATATGTTAAGTTAACTAATTATTCTTATTAATAAAAAAATTTCCCAAATTCGGACAGCAAAAATACCTACATCTGGTACAATTGCTCATGGAAAAGGCGAAATCATTGGCACAACAGATGGGTATTGATTTTAAGGCATCAAACGGGTGGCTTGATCGATTTAAAAAGCGGTACAACATTGTTTGCCTCGCGGTTTGTGTTGATGCCCAAAAAGTTGATGAAGAGGATGTTTCTAATTGGATAGCAAGCAACCGGCACATTTGGGAGAAATATGAGGCAAAGAATGTCTACAACATGGACGAAACTGGCGTATTTTACAATATGTTGCCGGACCGAACATTAGCCCTTAAAGGGGAGAAATGCCACGGAGGAAAACGCAGCAAGGAACGCTTGACGGTCGTATTGTGTACGAATATGAACGGATCTGATAAAGCTAAGATCATGATTATCGGAAAATACGAAAAACCGCAATGTTTTAAAGGTCTTACTTACTTACTTACAATAAGAAAGCATGGATGACGCGGGAAATCTTTAAGACTTTCTTAATTTCGATGCAAAGGAAAATGGCAGCACAAAATGAGAAAATTTTGTTAATTTTGGATAATTGTTCAGCACATTACACACCAGAAATTATCACGCCAAACATAGAATTCCTATATTTACCTCCCAATACAAGTATCCTTCAACCTTTGGATCAAGGGATAATTCAAAATTTCAAAAGTTATTTTTGAAAAAGTTTGTTACATTCTTGCATTGTACAGGTAAACAGCGGCTCTTCTACAGATAATTTGAGAAAATGGACAGTGTTGGATGCGTGCCGAGCTATGTGTTTAGCGTGTAAATCGGTTACACCTACAACCATTGTGAATTTTTTTCGAAAAAGCAGAATTTCTTCGCTGCCGGTAAATGAAATTAATGCCCCTGAAGTTATGCAGAGGGAAAAAAGTTTGTTGGGATCCACAACTTTTGAAGAATTTGTTTCCGTCGACAAAGACTTATTGACGTCTGCCGTTTATGATCTCGCGCCCTGTATCGCGGTAACTGAGACGAGCGATGAGTATGACAATTTGGAAGAAGTTAATGAAATCCCGCCTGCTTCGTCGCCACTAATTTCAGAAGTTTTTCATGCCTTAGAAGTCCTTCAACGCCATGTATCGGGAAAGCCAGAACTACCGGTGGATGCATTTTATTTCGTAGATGCGTTGTCTCAAATTATCACACGAGATAGTGAAAAAAATACAAAAACCAAACAAGGAAAAATAAATGATTATTTTAAGTGAGGGATATCGACCGCACCTTCTCCATACGAGCGGTTACCGAATTTTAATCCGAGAGTATTTAAATGACGCGACTGGAAAGTTGTAAGTTTTTATTACGTGTTTTTTAAATTTCACACCCAAAACTCTCAAGGTTTGAATGGCTCTACAATTAAGCACAACTAAAATGAAATTGTTTTATATTTGCGACATTCTGGAGTTTAAATAAATTCCAAGTTGTGCTGAATAGTTTATCTTACATTTCATAAATGTCATTAATTTAACCATTGTTTTTAGAATGTCTTATTGTTTGTAGAATGTCTTATTATGAATATATATAACATATTAAACTGATAATGCGCGTCTTATTCGCGTCACTTATGAACTTTTTTAGAGCCGCACTACGTTTTTTTGCTACAGCGCAGAATGTATAACATACCTATTAGAATTTTTTTTTCGTTATATGTGGGAATTAGTTATTACGAAATTTTATTTTTTGGGTCCCTTGGATTTCGTTATAACGAGGTTATACTGTATTTGAAGTATGTACTTTCCATAACTTTGAAGTGTGTGTAGTTTGTAGTGTGCACTACACTTCAGAAGGCGTGAGAACACTTCAATGTAATATAGTACTACATTGTAGTAGTTAGTACAGAGCGAACCCATCACTAGCGATGACTGCGATGTACCTCTACGATATACCGGAGCGTGTATGGCCGCCTTTAAGCATGTATTTTCTAGTCCCGGAGTACACGATCCCGTAGAGCGCGGCCCCGTTTTTAGTGTTATCCGGGGGTCGACTGTACTTCTTTTTTTTATTAAAAAGAAATATTACGGTTCACCAAAAAACCATTCGACATCTCATCATTCCAACTGCAAACCGGATGAATTATTATTTTTATGCGCCAAACTAAAAGAATTCAGATTATTGCATTACGCATTGGTAAACACGGTTAGAAACCGCTTAGATATGTACCTTTCAGTGGCGCGTATCGCCACCCGAGCCCGCTCCCTGAAGGCGTCGGCCGGGGGAAGGAGTTAGCGTGCCGCTTGACAACAATGAATCTCTTTGCTATTATTTCGAACATTTTTCTTGAAAATGTTTTCAGATAGCGATGACTACCTATTATTGTATTCAAGTTCATCGGATGAAGAACAAACTCGACGACAATGAGTGTTCAATATACGAGTGCATTATTTTAATATTTTAGATGACGCAGATTTTATCTACCATTTTCGGTTGTCGAAAAGGTCTGCTTAAGAGCTTCTAGAAGATATTGGGCAAAATGTAAAAAGGCGCACGCGTAGGAATCTAACATTATCATCAACCACAAAATTGCTTGTTGCCTTGAGATTCTATGCTCTTGGATCTATATTATTACCTACTACCGACTTTATTGAGGTTTCAAAGGCTACTGCCCAATGATATAATAAACTGTCAATGCTACTGCCAGTGTAGTGTTGCGGGAAGTATCCCAAAAATCCGGTGCGAGCGAGAAATTTTCGGTTATGTTTATAGAAGTTATGTTTCGTTTCAAGAGCAGTACGATATTGTGATACTTAAGGACGGTAAAAAAGTTTTATAAGACGAGCGTCAGTAACATTTATAAATGAACGGCCATGCAGTATTAAATTCAGTTAACACTTATTGTGATCGCCTCTCAACTTTCAATTCTCAACTCAAAATTCATCAGTCAATTAGGTGACTGATAACACAAAAAATAAGTAATGTTTGTAAGTAAAGCATTTTTTTTTGTATTTTACGGGGGTCTAATGAACTATAGGAAACTGCATTTTGAATCTTTCATATTGTTAAGTTTACAAAATGCACACCGATAACGTATCACAGATTGCGCTGTAAGGTATCTCCGAAACCAAAACAAGAAAAACAAAAAGGATCGTCCCGGTCTTCGTGGAACCCACAGGATGGTGCATCCATCACTCATACTCCAGTGCAGGCGTCCCGCTTTGACACGTTCTAGAAGAAACGCGAATTCCTTCCACGGGCGCCGAAGAGAACTTCCGCGGCAGTTAAAATAGGGCTCACGGAAAAAACGCAGCCGACACAGGGCACCAAAAACGCTGTAGAGTTTTGACGCGTGCGTTTCGGATCCTAATCTTTGAATGTTTCACATTTTTATTCGTTGTGAGTGAGCAATTTCCACGACTTAAAAGCAAAATCTTCTACAGTTTACTTCGAGACAAGTCCGAAGCGTTCATTTTGAGAAAGTCATTCAAAGGTGACCGGCGTCCATTAGTGCCAGTTTGATTTCTCGTGCTGTGCGCATCTCGGCCAGCCAGGCGAAGCGTCATCCAACACGACGGCCTGCACTCGATAAGTGCACGAGATCATCATCATCACCACCTCCATCAGCGCCAGCGGTCCTAGCGAACCTTTCGCGGAACCGACGCCATTCAGCAAATCCTCGCTACAAAGACCCAACCGTGAGTAACCCATCGAGACTCAAAGTGTACCTCTCCAGCCCTGCCTTTCACAAAAGGCACGAACCATAGTGATACCCCAATTGTTCCATAAACTTTCTTTGTCTTTTCCATCATAAAGCCTGTATAACCTGTTAAAATAAATGTCCTCTATGTAGAAAAATAAGCCTCATGTAAAAGCATATAAATAAATAACTAAATTGCATCAAAATCTTTCTTCTTACGAAGCCATCTGTTCCGTACAGGACCTTAAATGCCATAGGCTCGCCGAGCGCGAGGCATAAAAACAAACAATAATGTGTGTAACATTTGTGTGAACAATAATGTGATTAAGTGTTTATTCTAGGTTTATTTAATATTATAAGTTTATGCATGTGTAATAGTATTATGAATGGAGAGAAAGTGATTCATTCTAGAAATGGCGGTAGGCGGAGCGAGGACTTAATTGCCACCGCCGCCATCTTGTTTATTGTTCTCCACTAATGAGATTATAATGACCGATGGCGGGCGCCCCGCCCCCCGCTATGGCGCCAGCGGGGGGTGGGGCCCACCCGCCATACGGGTATTTGCTAATGACAGCCTTTGTGTGAATGAAAATTGTTTGTCATTCATTAATATGTTCGATAATTTGTCATAAATATGTGTGATAATTTGTCGCTCACATTTTGAGTAAATAAATAAATTTATGTGTAATGATGGTTCCTTCCGCGATTGACCGGAGAACATTTTGAAATAAAAGTATCCGTCGGTCTCGGCAATCGTGGAACCGGTTATTTGTAAATGTTATGCTATGATATTGTAAATGATTGTATATTTTTTCACCTGGATTGTATTTTTTGACCTTTTATGTAATTTTATGTAAATTTTATAACTTATAATTTTATGTAACTTTTTTATGTAACTTTTATTTCTTGTTTATTACTTGTAATTTTATGTAACTTTTATTTCTTGTTTATTACTTGTAATTTTATGTAACTTTTATTTCTTGTTTATTACTTGTAATTTTATGTAACTTTTATTTCTTGTTTGTTGCTTGTAATTTTAATAAACGGGGGTTTGGCGGTCTTTTAATTTCGAAAACTGATGGGAGATAAAGGGTTTGGTTATTTAATCTAAAGATGAGCAGATTCCCTTGCCCAGGGCTGCTATTATAATTATTTAAACACATTTTTTATCATCTTTGGCAGTTAAATTAATAACTGCGCAATAGATTCCCTAGGTGGTCGTGCAGGTGGGCGAAGTTAACAGCATCTTCACCCGCCTGACACGGCCAATAGCCAGCGTCGGGTTTTATGGACCGCACGTTAACGGTACGTGGCGGGCCGGATGCTGCGTAACGCGCAAAACATCACCAAGATGAGTGATATTAAATTGAACCAAACCCGACATGTCGTATATCACCGCAATCGGCATGTCATTTCCTATTAGATTTCATCATAAAAATTGATATTGGATTAGCCTGAGAGGAGATGCATCTTAAATTCGAAATCGCCCTTTTCAAGGCGATTTACGAACGCTGACACATCCAGGCGTACCTGTCATAATGTAGTTCACACGCGGATGTGTCAGGCGTTCATTTTGGTATTTAAATGACAGATGCAGTACTTTTCTGTCGTGAGATATCTTAAAAAACCGGCCGAAATTGGCCGCCACTGCACGGTATCACAGCGGCTTTCGGGTCGACCCAGCGGAGATGCGCGCGGTCCACCACGGGCAGCCTCTGGGTGAAAGTAAGATGCATCTCCCCACTCTCACTAATCCGATTTCGACCGTTAAAATCCCATTATGTCTAGTTTTAGGGGTATAAATAAAGGATGGTTTCGTGGACGGGCATCCTCAGTTTTCGGAAACATTTTTTACCTCGTTACTCTGCCCGTTCGCGCAGCCGAATTTTGTGAAAAAACAGTGTTTAATTTCTAAATTTTCTAAGTGTTAGATTTTTGTGTTTTTTGAATAATTTAAATTCTCCTTTTTTTTTAAATTAAATTCATTCGTCTTTGCCTGTGGTAAAAATATTTACCACGGTGAATTTCTGATACCGCGAGGCGGAGACCCACCCTATTTGCCTATTTTTTAATTCCGGGTGAGCTTTCAACATTTTTTTTTGGGTTAAAAAATAGCGTCGAGATTGGTGCGCAGCGCTTGTGCGTATCACCATCCACCTCCCGTCCGCAGAGAGATAAAAAAACTTATTCACTAAAGGTGAACTACCCTGAAAGAGAGTAAAGAGGATTTTCTGTATACTAACAATATCAAGAACCTAAAGTAAGTGGAATGAACTAAGTTCGGGATATGAAGCTCCAATGTATTTAACTATGATCCAATATATTCCCGATAAAATAAAAACTACAATTGTTAAAAGTGACGATGAATTACAGCAATTATTAACTACAGCAATTTTTTTTCAGCAAAACCCACACACTGTTGGTAGTATGCGTTTATCAAGTAAAAACATTGATGACGTTAAAATAGAATTTTGATGAAAAATAAAACCAAATATAAAATCCAAATTCATATATAAAGTCAATACCAAATTCAAAAAACCAAATTCAAAATCCAATACAAAATATAAAATCCAGATTCTACTGGATGGCACATACGCAGAAAAAATGTACTCAGATTTGGCAAATATCAATTCCAAATACCCAGAAACGGTGACCGAGAAGAAATATTCACCCAATCCTACACTAAAGAAGATAAGAAATGTTTTTAAAGATAATAAAGATAGTAAATATTTTTTAACTAAACTGAATATAAAGAAAACTGAAAGTCATTACAATATAAAGTCATTGTAAATCATCATCAAAACAGATCTAAATTAACCTTTATAGATATCCCTTAGATTCTCACATGCAGCAAAGCCTCAGGGGCACACACCGTAATTGTTTGGGCCTATGGAGAATTCTTCACGCTTTAATTTGGGCTCTTCAAAGAGTAATAATAATTTCACAAAAGTTGGAATAAAACTATAACTGCTGTAACAATGATGAAAACTTAAAAATATATACTTCGATTTTTAAATATTATTTTTGTTATCCTGACGAAGAAGCCATTGGCTTCGAAACATGTTGAATTTTTTCAATAAATAAGTGGTTTTAACAAAGTTAATTTATATCAATTAAAAATATTAATAACATGCATATTTTAGCAGTTATTAAAATATACAAAAAATAATTTATACAACAGAAGGGCGAAAACATCTTCAAAACGTGACAGTTGCAGGTAAAAAAAGCCTGTTATAACTGTGAGTACCTGAAAATGCGTTTTTGGTAAGAGAATACTTTTAATGAAAATAAAAACGTGTTGACTGAAAATATAATTTCATTTACAATGGCTTTGAAGAAAGCAGACATTTAAATTTCAGAAATAATGTGACGCCCAAATTTAAATTTAATAAGTAATGAGAGATGTGACTATGAGTCGATCAAAATTTAATAAATTTGCATACCAGCCCACAGAACATAAAATAAACAAATTATTGTATTGTTATTGTAGTGAAATTGAAGAGAATTTTCAAAAAATGTTTTAAATATAAAATATACTTTTTTAAAAAGTAAAACCTTAAGTCTGTTGAGACTGAAGATGTCCTGCAATCATTTACAATATCTATCAGCTTTCATTTTGCTTCTTCTATCCAGCAATGCCTCATGAAGACTGCCATCCACTCTGGCTCTCTTCAAATCATTGCGGTCATCGGTGTTCACCCTCAATTTCTTATCTTGAAATTTTTGGAACTTTTTGCTAGAATGGATCAAAAAAACAATATGGGGTTTACAAATTGAGAAATTCTTGAGGGAGAAATTAAATTATAATTTGTCAAAGAAGGGACACAAAAGCACACTATTAACTATGATACTTCCTGGTAACAGATTCCAGAGTCTCACTAGGTATGTATTAAAATATAATTCTTGTATGTGTGCACATGCAGACGCCATTAGGATAACAAAAGCTTCAGAGAAAGAAACTTATTTTTTGATGTGTAACATCATTCCTCTCACTTTCCTGCAATCTGTGCCAGTGATTTTGTGAAAAAGCGCACAATTTCACTTGAAAAAAATCATCATTTATAAACGAATCAATGTCCAGCAAGTGGCATCACAGCGAAGACGCACACTTCCAACAGCCAGCGCTTCTGATTTTGTATATATGTTACGTGGCTGGTGTCAAGTGTGTGGATGTTGTAACTTTGATATATGTTGGCTTATATCTACGAAACTGTCCAATAAATACCTACTTAATTTTTTTTTACGTTAATGTAAACTATAACTACCCTTAATGATTTACATTCTCAAATTTTATGTAATTTATGTGATTATTTTTAAATATTTATTCCAAGTTTTCGTACAATATGTATGGTGGCACACTACCGCCATCAATGAAAATAAATAAAAACATATAATTGACCAAACACATTTCTAAACAAAATGCATATGTAGATATACAACGGTACCTACCTAGTGCGGCAAAATTCAATAATAAATAAATGCACATACATTATCTTTACTTGTATTTACTAATTAATAAATATACAGGTATTAGTTTTTTTAAATTTTGATGTTAATTTCTGGTGTTGCTCTATTGATATTTTTAATTGTGAGATGTCAAATTTTACACATCATGTGCGACTACCGTAAGGCTCGCTCGTTTTTTTTTTATTATGCACATTGTTACTTACTTACCATCACGCCGTTTCACCGTGGGGGTAGGCAGAGAGGAGAACGCCACACTTTTCTGTCCTGACATACAACTCTCGCCTCATCCACATTCATACATCATCGCATGCAAGCTCGCCGGTTGTTGAGGCTTCTAACGGGACCATCTTCCAGTATCTGGTTGATCTGGTCATGCCACATCTTCCGCGGTCGCCCTCTCTTTCTGGCACCATCAACACTTGCATTATATATCTTTCTTACCATTCTTTCCTCATTCATTCGCTCAACATGCCCAAACCATCTGAGCGACCCTTTTTTAATTCTATTAATTATGCTAAGATCAGCTTTACATTCCATTCCTAATATCTGCATTCTTTACTCTATCATAAATTAATTTGGCACACATACGTCTGAGGGATCTCATCTCCACTGCACTCAATCTACTTTCGTTCCTCTTCTACCAGCTCCAGGCTTCGCTCCCATACATCAGTGTTGGTACCAGAATTCCATTATGTACCGCTAGTTTTGCCTCGGTAGACATATTTCTATTAAAAACTATTGCGTTCAAAGCACCGTTCACCCTATTCCCTGCAGTCATTCTCCTTTCGATATCTTTCTCAACATTCCCTCTTCTATCGAACATACTTCCCAAGTACACAAACCTACCTGTTCCATCTACCTGTTCCAAACATTCATTATCTACTAGAATTTCACACATTGTCTTACTTTCTTCTTTCTCGAATACCATCACTTTTTACTTGTTTACGTTAATTAATTTGTATTATGTACTTTTAAGGGCTTTATGCCATATATTACATAAATAAAAAAATATCATATATTACACTGGTGGAGTATTGTTGCAAGTTTGCAAAGTGACAGTTGTGTTTGTGCTTGCTCTCTTGGATAATTACTTATTTTGGATAAAACAGATATTTATAACCTTTTTTTCCCTTTGTATTTAGTTTATATTTTGTTGTATTGTAGCATATTAACGAATTTCCGTTTCTACATCCTTAATGGAGGACTTAAGGACTCCGGATCCTCCGGATCCCCCTGATCCTCATCCTTCACCATCTACCATGGGAGGAATGTCGCGTTTTCCTTTGGAGGACTCGGATTCCTCGGAGGATTCCTCTTTTTCAGCTTTTAAAAAAAGGAAAATTGAAAAAAGATCTTCAAAAATAAGACCCAAGCCCTCTACCATCGTTGCGTCTCCTCCTATCTCCCCTACGCCTTCAATAATCCCAGCTTTAGAGCCTTCTTCTGCTCCTCAGGGTCCTCTTCCTCATCCTCAACTGTTGTACTCTGATTCAGCAGTATCCCCTTTTCTGGTCTATGTTCAGAGAACAGAACGGGGTACAATTCACCCAATCGATTTTGGTAAACATATTTTGCAACAAAAAACAAAAGGCATTCGCCCAGATGGTATTAAGGCAGAAGGTAGATATAAAATCTCTGTCGAATTTGAATCAGGAGCTTTGGCAAACAATTTCGTATCAAGTTTTAGCAACTCACAAAATAATAAATTTAAAGCTTACGTTCCATCCTTTAATGTTACCCACCTGGGTCTCGTACGTGGCATACCCGTTGATCTTTCAGAGGAAGAAATAATTTCGTATATCTCTACTTCACAAAATATTGGTAAAGTTGTAAAGGCTAGACGCCTAAACTATAAAGATACTTCCTCTGGTACTGTCACATGGAAACCATCACAAACAGTGGTCCTCACTTTTGAAGGCCAAACCCTTCCTTCTCACGTATATCTCTTGTACAATTCTCTGCCGGTAGAACTGTACACTTTCCCAACCATTCAGTGTTATAATTGTCTCCGCTATGGACACTCTAAGGTGACATGTAGATCCTCTCCTCGATGCTTCAAGTGCGGTGAAAATCATCTTACCAATCAATGCCCAAATCCTCCCGATGTCCCCACCTGCGTGAACTGGTCAGGTAATCATACGGCGACTAGTTTTTCATGTCCAGAATTAACCAGACAAAAAAACATAAAACAATATATGGCCGCCAATAATGCATCATATTTTCAAGCATCCAAAATTTTCTCGATTTCCAAAAAATCATTTGCCAATGTCTCATCTCAACCTCCCGTTACTCAAATTCCCCAGAGTTGCCTCTTTACACCTAATCTTCCTGCTACCTCTTTCCGTAAAACCGTATACCATAATCCTAAATCAAAAGTTCCTAGCTCTCCGGGATATGACAGACAAGGACATAATGATCAACTGTTCTCTTATAGTTCTAACCCATCCAATGTCATTACTTCTAATATTAGCCAACCATCAAAAACTCCTACTCTTCCATCATCTACTCCCCTGTCAAATGCCATTAGCGATGAAAATTCTTCTTTTATTCAGACTTTACTTATGATACTCATTAATTTAATTTCTAATAGCAATTCTTTACCGTCCAACGCTGCTTCTATAATTTCATCTCTTAACTCCCTTCATAATGGCCTCCGATGTTCAAATCCTTCAGTGGAACAGCCGTAGTGCTGTTTGTAATAAACATAAAATAGTTTCTCTACTAAAAACTTACAATATAGATATAGCAGCAATATCAGAGACCTGGTTTAAGCAGAACTATCTGTTTAAGATCCCAGGATTCTCCTGTCTCAGGGATGACCGTCCAGATGGCAAGGGCGGAGTAGCCCTACTTATAAAAAATTCCTTTTCCTTTTCTCAAATCCCTCTTCCGTCCTTTCCCTCATTCCAAATAGTAGGTGCTAAAGTCAATGATGTGGGATATGTTTCAGTATACTGCCCCCCCAATGGCACATTCGACATTGATGCTTGGAACTCAGTTATCTCTCTTCTTCCTTCTTCTTTTATTATTCTTGGAGATCTCAATGCTCACTCTCAGTCATGGGGCAGTGCGTTTTGTGATCGATCTGGAACTAATATTATTTCATTCATTGACGATAATAACCTAATTATCCTCAATGATGGCTCTCCCACTAGGTTCAGTCCCCCGTCTCAACGAGCGGTGGATCTGTCTATCTGTTCCAATTCCTTAGCAGCGTCAACCAGTTGGTCAATACTAGGAGATCCACACTCTAGTGACCATTTCCCTGTAATCCTCTCATTTGTCTCAAAATCACCCAAATCTCCTGTAAAAAGAGTTCTTAAATTTAATTTTAAAAAAGCAAATTGGAACCACTTCCGCGAACTCCTTGAATCCTCTACCGCTCCCCTCCCTTTGCATATTACCTCTGAGGAAATTCAATCAACATTTTCTCAATTAATTTCAATTATCCAACATGCAGCAGACAAAAGCATCCCAAAATCAAACCCTAACCCAAAATTCCCCGCCTCTCCCCCTGGTGGGATGAAGAATGTACCCAGGCCGTAAGAAGGCGTAAAACTGCTATGTCTACCTACAAAAAAGATATGAGTATGGCTAATTACTTAGTTGTCAAAAAAACCCAGGCTCAAACCAAAAAATTTTTAAGAAAGAAAAAAAGAAAGGGTTGGCAACAGTTTTGTACTTCTATATCCCCCACTACTCCTATTTCTACTGTATGGACAATGATCCGTAAGTATCGCTCATCTTTAATTCCTTCCGTTAAACGGTCTTCCAACAATCTATGGCTAGGAGTGTTTGCTGACAATCT
>JADDOH010024020.1:0-55943 GCA_016648135.1 Agrypnia vestita
ATCTTGTGTCTAAGAAATGGGCTGTTTCCCTTTTTGGTTTCCTTGGAGGAAGTCGTTGAGGGGTGCTTACGTTTCTGCGGCCCGGGGCAAGAATCTACGGTAGAAGTTCAATGCCCCCAGGAACTGGCGGAGAACTTTAATTGTCTCCGGTCTTTTATAGCCCCTAATAGCTTCGACTTTCTCTGGAAGGGGGTAAGTGCCCTCGCCGGATACTAGATACCCCAGGAACTTGACTTCTGGTACTCCGAAATGGCATTTGCTAGCGTTGATGACCACACCGTATTCCTGCAGACGCTTGAACAGTATTTCGAGATGGGCCATGTGCTCTTCTTTCGATGCCGAGGCAACGAGTATGTCATCGATGTATGCGTAACAGAAGTCCAGTCCCCGGGTAACTTCATCTATGAAGGGTTGAAAGGTCTGGGCTGCGTTCCGAAGCCCGAAAGACATGACAGGGAATTCGAAAAGCCCGAACGGCGTGGATATGGCCGTCTTTGGGACGTCTTCTCGTGCCACTGGAATCTGGTTATATGCCCGTACCAGGTCAATGGTGGAAAAGATATTGGTACCTCTCAAAGACTGAGCGAAGTCCTGTATATGGCGAACAGGGTAGCGGTCCGGAATAGTCCTGGCGTTCAGGCTCCGGTAGTCGCCGCACAGTCGCCACTGGTCGTCTTTTTTGGGGACCATGTGTAGTGGTGAAGCCCAACAGCTCTCTGAGGGCCGGGCGATACCGAGGCGGACCAAGGCCTCAAACTCGTTCTTAGCTCGCTTGGATTTTTCGGGAGCGAGGCGTCGGGGTCGTTCAGCTACTGGAGGACCCGGGGTGGTCCTAATGTGATGGGTGGTACTATGCTGAATTTCCTTGACCGTGTCGTCCGGGCGCGTGAGATCGGGAAATTTCTGTAGGAGGACATGGTAAGAGGACGTACCTGCGACAGTCTTGATGGAGGCGACCTTGTCGGTGCTCTGTTTACCGGGTGCTGTCAGATTCGTCACCTGGTCTAGTAGCCGCCCATTCCGAACGTCGACCAGCAATCCGTACCTCGCCAGAAAATCCACTCCGATGATAGGCCTGGAGACATCGGCAATTACGAATCTCAAGGTGAAGTCGCGTCGAAGGCCCAAATTCAGGGTAAGCGTCAGGCTGCCGTAGGTGGCAATGGTACTGCCATTTGCTGCCGATAGCTCATATGCCTGTTTTGCAGGGCGTCCATGTACCAGGCGCCGTGGATAGACACACAGGTCCGCCCCCGTGTCCACCAGGAACTGAGTGCGGGTTATTCGGTCCGTGATGAAAAGGCGACTTACTTGATTAGGGCTGGGGATGCTGGTCGCCATCAGTTGGAGCCCTGAGCGTTTCCCTGCTCAAAAGAACAGGGGGCTTGGCATTTATGGGCATTGGCTCGAAAGCGCCAATGGTACCAGCAAATGTCATGGGGTTGCGATCCCCTAGATCGGCTTCGGGTACGTGATCTTCCAGTGCTGCGGCTTCTAGGTTGTGGACTGGAGCCTCGGGACTGGCGGTCCTGCATACGTAGCTCTGCTATCTCTCTGCGCAATGCGGCCAGCTCCTGTTGCAGCGACTGCGTTTCAGTCTGCCCCCTCGTAGTAGTGGACACCTCATTGAGGAAGGGCCTGCTGGTGTAGTCGTCTATGGCGTCGGCGAGGTTAGCCACTCTGTCCAGTGGGGTATCCTGCTGAGTGGCAAGAACCACCTGCATGCTCCGCGGAAGACGACCCATCCACAGCGTTCTCAAAACCTCGTCGGACACTGTATTTCCCGCAAGAGTGCGTAAATGTCGGAGGAACTGGGACGGCTTGCGGTCTCCCATATCCTCAAGCTCCAAGAGCCTCCTCGTCTTCTGCTCCTGGGTGGAGCTGAGACGCCGCGTAAGTTCACTCTTAAGGAGGGCGTAGGCTCCAGCTTCTGGTGGGGCAACGATGATATCCCGGACCTCTTGGGCGTAAGTGGGGTCCAGGGCTCCCAAGACATGACCAAATTTGGTGGCGTCTACCGTTACCCCTGCCGCGTCGAAACTTTGTTCCACCATGGCGAACCACAACTCAGGGTCGTTGGGGTAGAACGGCGGAATGCGCACTGCCACGCGGCTGATTTCTGGGGGCACGGTGGCGCTGCTGGGTAGCTCTCGGAGTTCTTTGTGCGGCTGGGTCATCGTGGGGATGGTTTGAGCGTGATCGTTTCACTATCGCCTTCCCGTAATGTTCGTTTACGGCCGGTGTAGAGTCCTTTCGGGAGTAGTAGTACGCACTTACACACACGAGATGTAAAACACTTTGTCCATCTGCACTCCTGACGCAGTGAACGTTCTTGGCACTTCTGCAATACGCCAGGGAGTGTGTTAGTATGCGCGCACTTTCACCGTTCTTTATAAATGGTCACTGTTCACTATCTTTCATCCATTCGGCTTCCCAAATTAAAAAAAAAACTTATATCACGTCGGGGTCACCACTGTTGGGAATATTCGTAGGTCGATGGAATGAAAGAACGATCTGCTGTTTAATGTTTATTCCTCGACCGGAGTTAGGCTCCGGGAGCAAATAAAATATACATGTTACAGTGTGAACATAAGTTAATTATCGATCACAAAAATAAAATGGTAAAAAAAATCGAAAGTATAAAAAAGGATCGGACAAAGAGAAATGTACCACAGATATGAGACGAGGACCAAAAGGTTTTCTAAACAACGACCGCGCGGTACTTGAGGCGAATCCAGACTGGGGCACGGCGTCATCTCATCCGATTCTCTTTACTTGCATTTGTTTACATAACCGGCGATGTCTCCGCCGCAGACGTTGTTTATGTTAACCTAATAAAAAAGGGTCCCCGCTCGTAGGCAGGTAGATGGCGCGAGCCGGCTGAGCGCCGCTACAGTCCGCATTGAAGGTATTCGAATTCGAAGAGTCCGAATGGTGTTATGATGACTGTTTTCTGTATGTCATCTTCGGCGATTGGAATCTGGTGGTATGCCCTCACCAGATCAATAGTGCTGAATACCGTTACTCCAGCCAGTTTGTGTGTGAAGTCGCCAAATGGAGGTATTAGGTAGCGGTCCGGAATTTTCTGGGCATTTACGCGTCTGTAATCGCCGCAGGGTCTCCAACTGCCATCAGCTTTCCGGACCATGTGTAACGAACTGGCCCAGCTGCTCTTGGACGGTCTGCAAACTCCATGTTAGCGATTTCTTCTTTGCTGCCTCTAATCTCTCTGGTGCGAGTCTATGTGCTTTTGCTGATACAGAAGTACCTCGTATTTCGATGCAGTGAGTGACTGTATGCTTCGCACCTTGATTGTTGTTCAAGGATTTCGTTATCCGTGGAAAAATTTTCAAAATTGTATGATATTTGTCGTTGTCGTCTACCAGTAGAATTTTCAATGTGGGTCCAGCGTAGCTCTGTCCGTTAGAGGTTAGTCCCGTTGTAAGGTCGATCAGTCGGTTCTTTTTCAGGTCTTTGATCAAACCTCGCATGAAATCAGCACAGACCGCTGGCATCGTTCTAGTTTGCGCATAGTCTGGACCTCGATCTGGATGTGTTGCGGGCGCCTCTATAGTCTCTCGATGAGCTTCTGTGTATGTTGACCGTTTTTAGTTTCTGAATTTCTCTCGTAAGTGTAGCGATTTGTTCTGGACCGGAGTGACCATGAGTGATTCAGACCAGATCCGGATAAGAGAAAATGTTAATGCACAAAGAAATGAAATATGAGCACAGAATATACAAAATCAATGGAACATGTGGTGGTAGCAATAACACAGTAATAAAATAAATGAATAAACAAATAAATATTAAATGAAAAATAAACAAGAGTATTTCTAGAGTATACTCTACATTATAAAGCTTATGTCCAATATGTGAGACCTAAGAAGTAAACAATATTAAAAAATGAAAGGTTCGCGCCTAGAAAATATTTTTGTTGATTTACAGGAAAAAACTGCATAAAAGTTTTTTTATGTTGTGGCAATCTATATTATACTGTAGTGTTGCCAAAAGTATATGTTTGCTGTTTTATATGAAAAATGCAAAATAAATTTATTTATTAAAACTATATTATTACAAAGGCATTGCTGTTCGTGCCGAGCCATGAATGTAGGTTGACAAAATGAAAGAAAAAAAAAATTTAACCAACACCATACACATTACCATTAAACCAACACCATACATCTATAATGTACTTTATAATAATTATTATCTACACACACGTACCTATTACATTCGATAAAGCGCCACACCGTTCAGCGGCTTATATCAAACTTATTATGCTCATTTGTTTGAAATAGCATGCAGAAAAATTAATTAACGGAAAAAATGCGTTATATGGGAGTGGATAGATAATATAAGTCGGTCCTCGCAGCCCCCATGACACTAACTTTCCTTACAGAAGATTTCTGATTCAATTCCCAGTGAGATTTAATACATCTATATGATTAACTCACCTGGCGAGTTTCTTTGGTGTGTTTTCGCTACAATTGTAGCGTAACAAAAAAATACTTGCCTCTATACTGCCAAGATAAAAAGCGATCATGAAAATCGCACAAGGCTAGTTCTGAACAAATATTTATTCTACATTTTAGAAAAAGAATTTGTGGCGTTTATAGGTTTTGTATAACTGTAAAAATATACATTTCTCTCTTGTTCTACCATTGGCTCCATATAAAAGAAAAAGACATGATTATAGAATGAGTTGATTATACCAATGCTCTTAGCGGTTAGCGATTGACCTATATTTATGTAGCAGTAAACATAAACATGTTAAATTTATAAAATAAAATAATATCCAGAACTGATAAAGATGATCTTATCAATATTATTATAGCGTTTGCATTTCTTTACACAATAACATAATTTATTTTATTTAAAAAAAAAAAATTTGTTTATCAATTAAATATAATAAGATCATTATTTTATTGAGTGATCACTCTACACGTTGCACTGTGTATAATAATCACTTAAGTCAACTTATATAAACAGTTTCATCTCTGCGAGACTACAATTTACATTCATTAAATATAATTACGCTAATATTATATCTTTTAGCCCCTTAATTTTTGCTTTGCGGTCATTTAAGTCCTATATGAATGAAAGACGTATGCACGCACTCATGCACGCTCTTTGATTGTTGAAGCTTCTTACAGAGTCACCCTCCATTATTTGATTTTTCTGGTAATGCCAGGTTTTTTCCAGACGCCCTCTGTTTCTCCTGCCTTCAACACTCGCCTCATAAATTTTCTTTTTACCATCTTTTTCTCACTCATACGTTCCACATGACCAAACCGTCTCAGCAATCCTTTCTTTATTGTATGTATTACGCTACAGTCAGCATTACATTAACTTCTAATTCGTTCATTCTCTACTCTATCACTCTACTACAAAAATGTACAACATATGTCTAAGCGACCGCATTCAATCTGCTTTTGTTCTTTTGTATTACTTTTAAAAATATGTTTTTGTGCATTTAAAAATGTGTTGAAATAGGTATATTATTAACCCTTAAAAAATTATAGTTCTACATAAATATACCCAGCACATTATCAATCTGTAAATTATTGTACTGGTCAGCTTTGAACATTTATCTATGGGTTGAAGCAAGTCGAAGTTTTTGGTCTATATTCTGTGGTCGAAGTCGTGAATTTTAGTCAATTTTAGTGTTTGTTTTTTGCTGTTTTCTTCGTATTGTCTATGACGTCGAAGTGCGATATTGCGATAATGTGAAATGTCATCAATGAAATATTGTCTTGAAACATATTTTGGGTTGCAAATCCATAACAAATGCCCTAAATATTAGTGATTTGACAAGTTTAATTATTTTTAGCCTTGGAATGCCACTGTAGATAGACAAATTACATTTTTTTCGAGTCCATGTAACCGTGTGTACTGTGTAGTTCAGCATTAAGTTATTGACATAAATATAGATACTTTCTTTGTAAAAACTGAACGACCTTGTTATGAAAACACAAACACCTTTTCGGATGTTTACATTAAGAGGAAACTGTTTAAAAAGACTGCTGACGGCCGTGTGTTTCGCAATGTTTTAAGAATTTATATTTTTGTTCACGTAGTATTTTGTTGTTTTTTTTGCCTGAGATTTTCGCACTGGAAGAACAATTTGTGTTTTATCGGTGACAATGTTAAGTGTGCGACGAAAGAGTACTTGCATTGACTGCGGACTGAGGTGAATGTGATGATTATGAGTGTGAGTGCTCCGCAGGAGCAGTGTTGCGTATTGGATAGCCCTATATCAGTGGCATGTTTGTGGGCACAGGGCTGGTGGGGCCAGCTGGGCAGGGCTCCAGTGCAGCCCTGCAGGGCGGCATCACCACTCTCCCCCGCTCGCACCATCAGAGAACAGGTAACCTTATTTTCTGTCGCCATTTCTTTATAAAAATTAAATCATTCTTGATTCACATATCTAATACAATGAATATATCGTAAGTTTTAAAAATTATTTTATGAAGACTTTGGAAGAAACATGATAATATTGTATTGCAAATGAATCGCATGCTAAAATATTTTTTAAAGCACTGAAATAAAATTACATATAATATTAATTTTCGACTTAAGGGGCCCTTTGACAACATCAATATAATTTCCAAAAAATCCTGAGTAGTTTTGTTAATGCATTTAGAAGTATAATGTCACGCTAATTCACATAGAATGTGCAAAGTATCTGACCGGAAATACAATAATGTATCACCAACTTTATTAGCACGTTGACTGTTGATCATGCATTTGCACGTGATGATGGGAATGCGTAAATTTGCGTAATAACAGTATGATGTTATCACGCATAAATGCATGATCGGCACCTCGCGCAATCCCGTCATCACGCAACGTAATTGACGGTCAACGTGTTAATAAAGTTGGTGATCTGAGCTTCTTTCCAGGTACTACCAGTCCTATTTTCATAGCACAACTGCTTAACTTAGTTTGGTAATAATAATTATTTAAATAAGTCAATAAGTGTAAAGAATTTTATTGATTAATAGTAAAATATCTACACAGTATATGTTAAAACCTTAGTGCTCATTTACACAGAAAATATTTATAGTTTTAAGTCTAGGTAGTGTTAGGATCTTCCTCCATAATTATTAATTGCGCTAGAAAAATACTAGCCAATTGTTTAGAAGAATTTTTTTTTTACTTCATATTAGATTAGTGGTGCAATGACTGCTACTTTCACGAATACAAATATCAAACCTACTATTTGGCAAATACGAATACAAATAATTCAACAAGGTAATAAATAACACGAATAAATAACAAAAGAGATTTAATAATTAAAATTTACCACCGGAAAATTTTTGTTCAAAAAGCACAACATTTGTAACTTCTCAGGCGTTAGGCGATTTCTTTTATCCGTTTGTACATTCCCAGCCGTTGAATTCTGAGGCGCAGTAGACGGCTTTAATAAAAAATACTTCTGGGCCAGTTTTTTCAACTTAGGGAAATATATATCTTCACACCAGAAAAGCAATGGATCAGCAGAAGGTGAGATTTCAGGTTGTTTTAGATATTTTAGAGCGAATCCCCGAACAAAGCAAAATAAACTCGTCTCAATGGGCCGACTTTGTTTTGGGACGAGTTCACCAACAAGTCATGTATCCAAACTGATATCTTTATTCTTTATAACAAAAACAAAGAAATAAAATTATATTTAAATTTAACTTACCAGATTTCTTATCGAAATGTTTCCAAATATCACTTTTTTCACGCTTACGAGAGGTCATTTTATTAGATTTAATTTGAAATTATTTTATAAGAGTTAACACTTTTACACACAACGGAAATAAAATGGAATGAACAATACAATTACAAAACAAAAACTACATGAAATGAGCACGTAACCTTATTAATAACCCAACGAAACTAGATGAAAGAACTCATGTTGTGAAACAAGTAACGATTGACAACTCGAGAACTCAACAAATCCATTCATTCAATGTTAGGGGAATCTCCGATAATAGAGTGCTTAGGTGTGTTCAGATACACGGTGCACAGCCAAACTGTAATTTGCGTTTCGTTCAGTTATAAATAGTTTTTAATATTCGTTGCATCACTAATTCAGATCGTTAATTTCATCTTCTTTTCTTACATATATGAGATTGTCATTTAATGTAGTAATAATAGTGTCATCTGGTGTGTTGGTACTGCATTATTGGCAAGTAGTGTTTGAGGATGCATAGTGAATAACCAGAACAAACTTTATAAATCTGGACCTGCTAACACAGGGTATAGTTTGAAATTACAAATGACACTATAAGGGCCGGTTGTTTCATGTTAGATTAAAGTAAAAGTTTGTTTAAAGCACAGATTTTTGCATTCTCCACCAATCAAACGATCCGTTTCCATAAAAATCTATGCTTTAAACAAACTTTTATTTTAATCCAACTTGAAACAACCAGTCCTAAGTCACAGTGAATCTCACATTGATCGGGATATTGTTGTACAGCCACAACCTCTGTATGTATTGATCACCTTAAGTTTATTTTATTTTCTGCAAGCACATCTGTAGGTCAACACACCTATTTACAAATACATTTCTGGATCAAAGTCATATTTTCTTAAAACCATAAAGCAAGTACTTTTAGCACATATTTTTTGATCACAGGATCGCTTATAATAAACCTATAAGCCTAAAGACGTAATTTTTTTCATAATTTTTCATAGCAAAATGATTGGTTACTGTTCAACACTTAAATACAGTCAATTCAAGTGAATTATTTGAATAATCATATCACCACATTTGAGGCTGCAGTGTATAATTATTTTATCAGTTCAGATATCAACAGATTTTGTTTTAGCGGTATTGTAGGTTTGTTTTATTTTAAGTAATAAAAAATAGTTTTATTTTTGATATATTTATATAATGTAATATGTAAAAACAAACATTTCTTTACATTAGTGACTTTTATCGCTGAATATCATTTGCTATATCTTCAATTGAATGTTGTTATGTCCGTTGTCAAAATCAACATGTTCTTGTCACAAAAAATTCCACTATGGCATTAGCATAGGTTTTCACTAAAACTTTACTTGCAATTAAAAAAAACAGAAAAATTGCTTTCTCATTCTCACAATTATATTCACCAGGATCCCATAATATTTGTTATCCAAAGTTTGATAGAAGGATTAGCAAATTGTAAATACATATTCTGGTGTTTCTTCTACATGTGAGGGTCCAGTATTTACAATTAACCACCGTCGTCAATTCACACATTTATTCCAGTAGACTACAATAATATACAACAACAGGTTTTCCTGTGACCATGTGTCTTCCCGAACGAGCCTGTCAATCCGGAATAGTCACACCCTTCCGTACTGTCTCCTGCGATCGGTACATCCACACACACTGTATAATATATACTATATTAAACATATCATAAAAGCAGATAGTTAATTTCTTAGTGCCATTTCATTCCATTTTTAGAATTCTGCAATAATGGAGTCCTAACATTCAATTCAAAATTGACCGGCATAGCTAATCCTAATTCCCAATGAATAATATTGGCCTGAGAGAAGTGCCAACCGGCTTCTGACTCTAGTTAAAGAACATTTCAATTTTCGTAATTTTTTGGTCATGCTTACTATCTAAATGTAAAAAATATTTAAAATATCAAATTATATTTTCAAAATATTTAAAAGTAAATAGATACATAACCAAAATTTTGAAAAATATTTAAAATTCGGAATGCACAATACATGTAAGTACTACGACATGGCAATGAAAAAACATTTTTGCCCTGAGAAATTCAGACCCTAGTAATAAGTGAATAATATTGATTTGAATTTGAAAATGTTCTTAAAGGTCGTCCTCCAGCTGTGCCAAAGCAGTATGACTATTTACTGAAGGTGCTTTTGGTCGGAGACTCTGATGTTGGGAAGCAGGAAATTCTGCAGGACCTGGAAGATGGATCAGCTGAGTCTCCATTCTGCAGTGGAAGCGGTGAGATTGCAACCCAAGCATTATGTCCATCATCGTTATATCATTGCATATATAATTCTTCTGTACGTGTGTATATCACGAACTCCTAAACAGCTGGGACGATTTAAATGAAATTTTTTGTGTGCATTTGGGTGGGTCCCTGGATGGTTTAGATTCTCAACTGGAGCCGGTAGGTGGCACTGCAGTCGGGTTTTAGGATTCATGCCACCCAAATAAAAAGCCAACATTCGGGCAGGACAATGTCTGTCGGGTCCGCTAGTATTCATATAGTAATTCAACAGCTTTAACAGATATTTATTTGACTCGCATCTTGCCCCTCTATCTCATAATAATGTAAATGTCTAAAAGTTATAATAATTAATTAATCAATGTATAAAAATATATTTGATTATCTTATTATAGATTTTAATTAGTTTTCTCACTCTATAAGCAGATAGAAATTAGTGTGTTCTTTACGTCATGCAAGTTACTTTGAAGTCAATTTGATACGAAGGTCTATGTTAGTTAATAACATTAAAAATTGCTTACATTTCAGCATACAAAACAACAACAATACTGCTAGATGGTAAGCGAGTGAAGTTGCAACTGTGGGATACTTCTGGCCAAGGAAGGTTCTGCACCATCATCCGTTCCTACTCTAGAGGGGCTCAGGGAATACTGCTTGTGTATGACATCACCAACAAGTGGTCATTTGATAGCATAGAGAGGTGGCTTGAAGAAGTAGACAAGGTTAGTGCACAGCAGGCATTATTTCTTATGGCACTTCTTTTTACTATCCCAAAATCTTAACTTGCTAGTTACTAGTGCAATTGCATACATTTCAAAAAGATTTTTTACAAAGGCATTACAGAAAGTTTTTCACAAAGGCGCGAAAAAAAGTGCTAAATGATGCCTTGTTTTGATGATCATTAATGTCTTAACTATCTAACCTACTATTACTCCATTTTCCAAGGGGTTAGGTAAAGAGAACTCCTTTGCTGTAACACAACTTTCACCTTATCTTCATTTATATATTGAGGGTAGACAGTCAAAAGGGCATTAGTGATTATTTCGAACCTTACAAGAGACCAAAAAAAAGTTCTGTCAAATCTGATTTTGCCAATATTTCTTTTATTATTAAACAATTTCAATGTTTTTAAGTGTTAAATCAAACGGATATTTTATACGAACCGTATATTTTACAGAGAAGCAAATCTTGACGTTTCGATTTAGTCTCATTCAGCTTCATCAGGAGAGCGTCACGTTCACTTCAGCAATACTTCAGCGAAACGTCGAGATTTGCTTCTCTGTAAAATATACGGTTCTTATAAAATATCCGTTTTGATTTAACACTTAAATTTGCCCAATGACCGTAATAATAACCTTAACTCTTTGATTTCAATATTTGTTTATCCAAAACAGAACATTATTTTTCTCTCCTGTAAAGTTAGAAATAATCACTAACGTCCTTTTGGCTGTCTGCCCTCGGTATGTTCTCTTGCACGCTTGTCGATTGTTAAGGCTTACCTGGTCACACCAAATTTTCCGCAGACATCCTCTATTTCTGATGCCATTAACATCAAAGTCTTTTTCTTACCAAAACCTCCTCATTCATTTTCATCAACAAACCTACCTTTGAGATACATTTATTAAAAGATATCATCTATCAAAGGTATTGTCAATCCCTAAAAAATTAAAAGAAACTTATACAGTCCAAATATGACAACATTGAAGTTATTGACGTGGTGAACATATGAAGCTATTGACATGATCGATAATGCATTCTTACGGCAAAGAAAATTCTGGGTTCGAATTCTGATAGTAACTATAAATTTTTTCAATAAACCTTTTTGATTGTGAAGGTAATCGATGTAATTTATTTTAGTATAATATATGTGTTTTTATAAATATATATTCATAAATCTTTGTAATTTCATTTTCCTTGTATTGTTTTATTATAAGAAATTACAATTACGTGCCATGACATTTCCAGCATGCTCCGGGAGTTCCCAAAGTGTTGGTGGGGAACCGCCTCCACTTGGCCTTCAAGAGGCAGGTAGGAGAGCGGGAGGCAGAACTATACGCAGCCAAAAACAGGATGGCCTTCTTCGAGGTTAGCCCGTTGTGCGACTTCAACATCAGAGAGAGCTTCTGCGAGTTGTCCCGAATGGCGCTACACAGGAATGGCATGGAGAGGTTATGGCGTAGTAACAAAGGTACAACTGAACTTGCAATAAAATTACTAAGAAATCTTAAAGATTGTTTTCTTATTGGTTTTTTCCATTTGTGTGCCGTTCGCTTTATATAGTCAATAGTTGATGATAGTGATCTTGTGGGCGTTTACTTTTGCTCAGACTAATTTTGCTGAGAGTGCAATAAAAGTTGGCGCTCGCTTTATTCGTAAGATGCTTTTGCTCAGACTAATTTTGCTGAGAGTGCAATAAAAGTTGGCGCTCGCTTTATTCGTAAGATGCTTTTGCTCAGACTAATTTTGCTGAGAGTGCAATAAAAGTTGGCGCTCGCTTTATTCGTAAGATGGAAAATATGCTCATTTGATCAAAAAGTATACAAATACAGTGAAACTCTCTTAATACGTTTTTCAAGGGACCAGCAAATATGAACTTATTAGGTGTGAAAACATATTAACAATGATTTCAATATTTTCATAAATTATTTACACTTTTTAATTTCGCGTTTTAATTAAATTTTCGTTTATATAATATGACAATTTAAGGACATTTCATTTTTAAAAATGAAGTAGGTAAATATATACATTTGTGAAATATTACCTAAGTAAATACATAGAACCTGAGAGTTAGAAAACAATAAAAACCATTAAAACTATAAAATAAATTAGCACTTTCAAAAAATTTTAATATAAATCCGTGTATATTGACAAATCAAAAACTCACAAATACGAAAAAAAAAAAAAATACAAAAAGCTACTTGTATCTACTTTCCCTGGCTCGGTAAAGATTGCACATTTGTAAAAAAATAACCATTTGTAAATAGTATTCTATTTGACTTCATTTTAAAAATTTATCCCTTTTGATGATTTCTACATAATTTAGGTTTACATTCAACGTACCGCCTTGAGCAACGTCCTTTTATTTGTAATTAATTACGATTTTCTTTATTTTAATTACATTTGATTTCAGACTACCTTAATATGTTCCTGGGCGCGAAGAAAATTCGTGGTATTTTTTATTGCTAAATTAAATTAGATCCGTTTTTTGTAACTCATCAAGGTCGGCGCCACACTAAGCGTTTTTTCCGTCGCGTCTTTGACGTCGCGTCAAATCCGCTACCAAATTTAGCCGTCACATACCTACTATATTCCGCGGCGCGGCGGACTGCACGGAGAACAAACACATGTGCGGACAATCTGTCAAATGTGGCGTGTTGCAATTAAAAACACATGACGTGACGTCACTGATTTTACGTTGACGTAAGTTCCGCGGGCGGGGAACTGAACAGATGCTGAAACGAGCGTTCCGCCAGCGGCGAAACGATTGATGATCCGCGTAGCAGCAGCATTCCGCGGCGTCAAAGACGCGACGGAAGACCTAGTGTGGCGCGGGCCCTAGAAAACAATAAGAGATATTACGTAATTAATATTGCCAATTGTTTCCTCGAAGAAATACAACCAAAAAGAAAACAGTTTCGTTTAGGCGAATTTATTTTGCGCTGACGTTGATTGATTTTGAAAAAATTATCATAAATAATCGCCGGATAAATTTATTTATTAAATATTATTTTATTAGCCTATTCAAATATTACAGGGTTTTTTCAGCGGCTAGGACTTTTGTGAAGCCGCCAAACTCACTTAATTTTTATTGCGCCCATTTTTCATTTTTAAAAATGTTGAACAAAATTTCGTCTTCCGAAAAACGTATTATGAAGATTTATTTGTATGAATAAATTGAGTTTGGCTATAAATGTTTTCAAGACTTAGGCGAGAAATGAACATGAGCGGGAAACGTATTAAGCCTAAAAAAAATATGGGATTTCTATGGGACTTTTTCGGGACCGCAGAATTTAAACTTATTTAGCGGGAAAACTTATTAAAAGTGAATTTATTAAGCGAGTTTCACTGTATATATTTTATGTTACAAAAATCATCAATATAAATTAAGTTTGAAACACTTAAAAGAATTTTACTTTCAGTTTTAAGCCTTCAGGAGATGTGTTGTCGGGCCATCGTCCAGAAGACTACCGTGTATAGTATAGACCAGCTGCCGCTCCCCAGCCTCATGAAGTCTCACCTCAAATCGTACGCCATGACCTCCTCCACAATGCAGTATCGCAACTTGAAGGGGTCCCGAATCAAGCTGCCCAACAACAACGGAGCCCTCAGTCCTAACGGAACTATCGAACACAGAACTTCGTGTGCGGGCAGAAACTCTTGTGTTTTATCATAGTAATCTCCCTAGACATGATCCTCATACAAGTGTAATAAGAAAAATGCACATTGATATTAAAAATTGATATGTTAAGGTTTTAAAACAGCTGCAAACACTGTATGACATTGGAGCGAGCAGCTACGCTTGTGTTATTGTAAATATTTTTAGGTTAAGTATTGAACTTGTCGCACTGTATCAAATTAATTATAGACAGTTCATCATTATTGTATATTATGTATACCAATGGTCTTAAAAAAGTGTTTCTATTTGTGAGCTCACATGACATTCGCACGGATGCCATATTTCATAAATTTGATGAAAATTTTTTTTTTAAGTAGTCCTAACTTTTCGAAACAGCCATTCAACGATTTAAAATTGTTTATGTCCCAGTTTTGAGATATTTCAGTACTGCATTCATATTTTTACATCACACATACAGTGGGCATTTTGGATTGGATTGGCTAATATTTTTGGAATAACTAGTTCAGTTGACCAATGTGATTGTGACTGAATAATGCTTGATTTTTAATCCACTCCATGAATTTTTTGGAAAGAAAAGACAAACATAGGTGACAGCACTGTATGTGTGTGTGTTGACTTTTATTTAATAATTGAAAATAAACTTGCCTATAACAGGTGAGGTAAAAGAAAATTAGCATACAGCGTGTTGATATATGACTTATGTGCCATTTTTAGGATGATAATAATTTTTTGTTTAATTTTTTAGTGTATGCAAACATTCCCTTTCTTTAGTAAGTTTGTTTCAAAAGCAGGGAATTGAATTAGAACATCGCAGAATGTACTTCTCAAACAACAAATTGCCGCTCAGTTTCAGCAGTCCGAATTTTAATTACATGATGAGGGTGTTTGCGTATAAACAAATCAAAAAATGTCAAGCTTTGGTGCCCATGAAAATAGACACTTTTTTAGGTCACTGGTAAATATGTATTTTTAAGCAAATTTGTTGATTAATGTAAAAGTGACTGTGACTATGTATATTGCATTAATATAGGAACATAAGTTAAAAGTTGAGAGAGTAGAGAATTATTAAGAAGACTAAATGTCACAAGCGTGTTTTGTATTGATTGGAAAAAACAAATGTCAAATTGATTCTATTAAGAATAAAAGTACAACGTTATATCTTTTGAATAATTTTTGTTTTTCTGGTATTACAACATTTCAATGTACGATAAAAAAAAGTTTCGTTAATAATTTTGATGTAATGCGAATATATTTCATTTTAAAGTTCTCAATCCGCCTTGAATATTTAATTAAATGGCCTCCATGTTGGTCCTTTCAGACAATTTTAGTTCTTTAAATTTGACAAACGAAGATGAAAATTCAGCATCAAAGTTTGCATACTCTTTTATTAATACATATTTCCAATTTATTCTCTGTAAAACGTCGGACTACCACCACAGTAACTTATATGGAATATCAAATAAACTGACAAAAACCTTACAAAATAATATTTTTAAAGTTTCTGCAAGGTTTTGATCATTTTATTAGTATCAAATCGAATGAATTTTTCATTATTCAATATAAATTACTTTCATGGTAATCTAAGGATTTTACAAAAGATAAAGGTTGAAACATAGTACTAAAATGCAACGCGACGTGATCGACACTTGATGCGAATCCTGCATATATACAACACGCCACATAATGCTACAACAACGCTTTGCCAGTTTCATAGAAGGGCAGAAGTGTATTAACGTGGCCATGGATTTACTATTTAAAGATGAGCTGGATGATGATTTTGAAGAAGATTTATTGCAGATTTTAGTGGTATATTTTATACAGAAACAATTGAGTAAAAAATATGTATTAGAAGTAGACGACACTGGATTCATGAAATAAATCAAGATAGAGTTATGTATGGTGAATATTAAACTCTTTAAAGAAAATTGCTCCAAGATAGTGAGAGATGATATCATTTATATTTTCGGATGAATACAACACAATTTGAAGTTTTACATGACTTTATTAACCCCCCCTGGGCCGCCGACGCATATATCCGACAGGCACAAAATAATTTATTTATCGACGGCCGCGTATCGAATTTGAAAAACGTAATTTTTTCCCAATAGAGAAATCCTGTTGTGACCTGTCGTTCCATTTTCAACTCAAAAACATCACCGATTATATTTTAAATCAACAATCAAAACGGAAGTTTTTCTGCCGTCAAAATCGTATAGAGAAGTTGTAGATGTCGCCCCGATCGCGTGTTGTGCAATCGAAATTCAAATATTCCATCGTCAAGGTCACGCGCAATGTGCGCGGGAAATACGATTTATTTTTTTCGATTTTCGATTTATTTGTACAAGTATATACAAATATATACGATATGTTTTGCGATATTTGTCAGTTTTTGTTGGTTTATGATTCAATTGAATACTAATAGTGATTTATTAACAAAAATACACGCAATTTTGTTGCGTTTATTTGAAATATGTGTGTGTGTGAAAGTGTATCATATTTATGTGTTATGAGTGCGATGTCCCGTCGTGTGCCGTGCCGTGCAACAAAATATATCACACAGAAGAAGATTATTATTATTAATAGTAGTGTTGTCTCTAATAAACAAATAAAAAAATTATTATTATTTTTCAGAAAATGTTGCGCTGGCAACATTATGGAAATTCAAAAAAAGATTATTTTTTTTACTTAAATGATAAAAAAATCATTGCGTTTCGACACTTACGATAAAATAATATGAATGTGTGTGTTTTTTTTTTAATATACGCATGTTTTCATGGTTTTTTCGTAAAAAGAAAAATCACAAAAAATTCCGAAAATTTACGGCCCACAACAAGTTAAAAACAACATCTATAAGATATCTTTATCGTCCAGTTGTTAGCATAAAAGAAAGACTGACGCATGGTGTCGGGTGTTAAGAGGAAACACACTGTGTGCGATGCGTCGGGTGGTGTGTGTGCCCACTCTCCCGGCAACACACCGATCTGGATTGACTGGATGTTACCGCGTGGGGTTGCGTTTCATCACATGGCCTGTCTTCTATATGTTTCTGACCATATTAAATATATGAGACTAGCTGTGCCCGCGCGGCTTCGCACGCGTAGATTTTTATAACACTGTTTGGATTGTCATAGAACTTTCGCATACCTTCTAGAACATTCTCCTTCCAGAACTTTCAAGAAATTTGAATGTCTTCTAGACACACCGACACATTCCGCCACTCAGTTTAGAAACTTATAGAACTTTCGGGAATTTTTTAGAACCTTCTCCTTCCCGAACTTTCTAGAGCAGGTTTTACCGGAACCTTCTAGACTCACTAATACAGTCAGCGCAATTTTGAAACAATCTGAAGCATTTGCGGCCTTCCCATAACAAAACAATGTGTTAGAAAGAACATTTTCGTCACCCACTCCCACCCAAGCACAGCCACCCCCACCAAAATCGCATATTTTCGATACGACACCAAGGGCTATCCACCACCATAACAACCGGTGCGTGGTTGTGGAGAAAACTTGGCGGATAGGGAAACACGGGTTTCTTTTTATATATATATATATATTGATTAATAAGTATTAATCAATATATATATATATATATATTATATGCGTCAAGATAGGCGTGGCGTTGCGTTTTATTAGTATGTTTCAACCTTGAGACAGAAATATTGAAAACGAAATCAAAATTTGATATCGCTTATCTCCATGACTCACCCAAAGTGTATTTTTATTCAAAATTGAATGAAGTGAAGATCTCCCAAAGTTTTTGCTTTTCGAGATTTTCAATGTATGTATAACATTTGAATTTTTACTTATCTTCTTTACCACAAGGTTTTTTCATAGTGAGAATTTGGATTCAGAGCATAAATATCTTGTACATTTACATATTAATATTTAAAATAATTTTACCATGTATTTTATCTGAAATTTTTTGAAATAATTATTAGAAGCAATAAGTAACACAAATCTCCGTCACCTATGGTTGAAATGCAGCAGCGACCTTGTTTTATGGTAATATATATATTTTTATAATGTATAATGATTATTATTATAAAAATATGACATGTTTGTAATTTTTTTAAATGGAGAGTACCAGAATACATTAGAACCTCGTTTATTCGAAACTCAAGGAAACGAAAAAAAATTGTGATGCGATTGTGAAATTTGCAAAAAAAGCTCATTAAAAATGTAGTTCATTTTAAGAAAAATGTATTTTTGCTTATTTCAAGAAATCATCTTGATATCGCAATGTTTCTTATGCACATGCAATATTTCTATCGATAGCCGATATTGACATAATTTGCTGTTCTCACATTTTTGGATAGCCATAATCGAAAATGCTTACAATTATATTTAAATTTATGGAAGGCTTCTTTAATCTTTACTCGATTTTAACATTTGATTCCACCTTTCTTTCCGACTCAGACCAAAACAGCACAGAAATACAATTGTCCGTAAATATGTGAAATAATTAAAATAAGTCAGTAACAACTAAAGTCAGTTAAAAGATGCAAATTAAAACTGTCCGTGTACGTTAAGGCAGCCAACTGAAGAAAGTATGCATAGGATCCCCAATTTTTGGGGATCATAAGTAAAGTGACCAAAAAGCTGTACACATTTTTTGTTAAAAAGATCTGGGTCATGTGACTTAAAATGTACTGATTTATGGCGCAAGTGTCTAAAAATTATTTTGAATTACAAATTATCGGGGTTTTATATGAACACATTTTGGGACTTGTGTGTTTGAATAAACGGATTATTACTCTACTGCTAAAAATGAATTATAATATATATTCATTCTTTATGTTATGTTTATAAATTTTAAGTTTCTCTTTTTAAATTAACTTTTCGGAATTTTTTATTTTGAATTAGCAAGGTTCTACTGCATTTTCAATTTCAAAAATAATAAAAATATTTTCGAGCCAGACACATAAACCATTTTTAAATTACGAACTGAAATTACTTACAAAAGTGGCCAAGTTTCATACTCAATTTGAAATATATTTATTTGTTTTAATATCCATCCGCATGTTTTAAACTGCAATTTATTGTTAATTATTAAATGTGTTGTATAAAAATTGTGAGGTGCTATACTTGATCAGTATATCACAAGTTGTGGTGCAATAAATGTCTTAATCAAATATTCAATTATCAAAAATACCATTTGTGGATAGAGAAAATCTCAACCAAGTGAAACAATTTTAGAAATTAAATTAAATATTAAATTATTTTAGGCAATGGATGAGTATTTATATCACCATCCTAATTGTGAAACCTCGTATTTATATTTTCGGTAAGAAGAAACTAAAAAAAAGGAATACTCTGGAAAATGAAAATAATTTATTTCATTTTATTCTTCATAGAAATCATGAGTTTTTACTTTTATTGTATAAACTTGCATTCTATGTGTTTTACCAAAATTAATCGTTTATGATTTTTACTCCCTTTATATTAACTCGTGGCGTCTGCTTGCTTGACGAAAAAACTTTGGATCGATTTTTAACCCTTTTCCCGTGATCCAATCGAGCTGAAACTTTGCAAGTAGACTCGTGGTGACGATCAAGAAGATCTATCAAATTTTCGTTAAAAAAAATTAATAAACTTTTGGATTTTTCAAATTTTTAATGGTTTTTTCATACAATTTACTAAGTTATATGAAAATATTTCAATGCGTCTGGTAGACACGGAACCTGATTGTAGTATAATTTTGGATTTTTGAAAATTTTTTATTACTCCCTTTCGTAGCGTCGCTCGACCGAAGCCCAACGCGTAGGTTAAGCGCCAAACCAGTTTCCACTAGTAAATGAGGAAGGGAGTATAATAAAAACTGTGTTTTTATGGGTTACTTTTTTTAAAATTTTTAAACAGTGATGTGAAAGACAAACACTTGAAAATTGGCATAAGAAATCAAAATTTTTACCAAAATATATTTACGAGATTTTACAATTAAGATGATGTATTGTTGTTTTCTTATATTTTATGAATTTTTACCCTCAAATTCTGATATTTTAAATTATAATATTTGCAGTAATGCATGCACAATATTTTTATTCAGAACTAGTCTCGTGGGTCAATTAATAGATCCTTCCAATGTGGGAAAATGGGGTCGTTTCTTTTTCTGTGGCATTTCTGTGGTAAACATACTTATTTATGTATCTGCATATTGAAATTTTAAGCACAGATAGGATCACAATTGCCCTGAATCATTTAATTTGTTTAAAAACAAATGTGATGGAGCTGTCAATTTTATTTTTTCGTGGATACTACATTATTTATAGCACCATATGTCACCCTTAGAAAATCATTAGATGGATCATAGAAAGACTATCATTTACTATGGTTCAATAGCCCATTTTTTCAATAACAGTTTTGATACACAGGGATTAACTAGATTATCATTTATTTTCTTTCAAAATCAAACAACTCATTACTCCCATGAAAGGCAGGAGTATTCCTAAATTGGATACTAGTGACCCACGGTAGTGTTGAAATTATTGCTATCAAAATTATCACACGGCGTGTTATTTTCTTTACCATTAAATGCATAACTTCACATGACAGGGCAAGTACTGAACTTACATGGAACAGGCTATGCATGTTAAACAAAATTACTAGATGAGAAATTTGGTATATAACAGAAAAATAATTTTTTGAATTAACGCTTAGAACTCGACCATTATGATGATTTGTTAAATCTTTTCATTTCTGTAAGATAATAAAAATGTATTGGCATGGCAAGTAGCAGTAAAAAAATGCTTTCTTTTACATTGATATTTTCGTTTGAGAAAGGGGTGATGTTTTAAAATATGCAATTGAATTGAGATGTCGTATCATCAAAAGAAATTAAAAAGCTTTCTAATTGTCTAAATAAACATGTATCCAATGGCAATAATACAGTCAACCCAATGTTTAATGCACATTTTTTTTATCATGTATTAAATACACCGCAAGTGGAATATCATCTAAAATATAAAATACCAACATATGAAATTAATACCCAATGGATAATTAGATATATTTTAGATTTTTTATGAGCATTCTTTATCAAAAAATAAATAAATATTAAACATGTGCACAATTTTTACCAGTATTTATGCCGCCTTTGAACCTAATGCAATTGAAAATTTACATTGTTAAATCGGGTTCTCTGCAATAGTGATTCCAAAAAAAAACTGTTGTTACTTTTGATTTTTGGGTTATCTATGAATCTTGCACTTTGTTAAATTTGCAAAGTCCAGTGACTTCAATAGAAAACGAAGTCAATATTTTTAATTTATATTACCATCACTAATAATAATGTAAGTGCAGCTGACTCCATCCAAGTCCTTACCGTCAATAGAATATGTATTATAAATGTCTTTTAAAAATAATGTGAAAATAAAATGCATATAATTTTATACTCAATCTGTGTTCTTTTGTCTATCCAATAAACCTATGTAAATATACCCAACTGACCATCACGTCCTTTTCTGCAGGGGTATACAGAGAGTATAAAATTCCACATTCTTCTGTCTCGCACACCATTACTTCAGCTGCATTTATACATCTCATACGGTTATTGGAGCTTTTAACAGAGCCATCCTCCAATATCGGGTGCCCATATATATATGTACAACAACCTCATATTCTCTAAACCATCCTTTCCTCGCTCATATGTTTCACACGACCAAACCTTTCTTTATTCCATCTACTACAGTACAGCCAGCATTATGTACATTCATCTCTAATTTGTTCATTTCTTGGAACATATTAAAATAGCTCCTTCTCCTGCATAAAAAGGTGCAAATTTCAAATGCGTATGGTCAGATGCGGATTTTATGCAATGGGAGCATGGACGGTTACCAAAAAATTTATAAGACAACTTAGAAGCATTTGGGATGCGAAGATGCAGAAAAATACAATGGATGGATAAAGTTACTAATAGAGACGTGAATAAATAAAAATATGTATTTAAAACAAATACAGATCTGAAAACTTTAATAACTCGGACATCTTGCGGGGCTCAGGAGAAGATATTAATAAAAAATTGATATTTTTATTAATATTTTAATGAGATATTAATAAAAAAATAAAATAAAAAATTATAAAAAAAATTTACTATTTTAAAAAATGGGTCAAAAAATACCTTTTTTTATAACAGCCGCCATTTTGCTAGAATTTTTTTTTCGTTTTATCTTAGGTAGGGACTATAATGACATTCTTAATAATTAAGAATCTTTTTTAAAATTTTATTTCAGATGACCAGAAGGGTTGCAATCGTGTCAACCAGTACATCCCCTTTTTTCCCCCTAATTTTAGCAGCCTATAACTTATTCAATTTTCTTTCTTTTTTCTAAAAAATTTTTGTCACGCAACGGCGGTTAGTCAACCATGCCGCAGACTGCTACGCACGCAATCCAGGGTCACTCATCCGTGACCGGGATATCTCCCTAGAGAATTCTACGACGTTCTATCTCATAGTAGAATACACATCAGAAGAATTCCCAACTTTCTACAGGCTTCTGGTTATATCTGGAATAAACCTTTTAGGGAATTTAACTATAAAAAGAGTCACGTGACACGGGTTCGAGCAATTCAATTTGTGGCGATAACAAGGCGACATCTCTGTAGCATAAAGAAGTGTGACCAGTGATTCATGATATTAGTAACCAAAAAAACTCAGTGATACCAGTAGAATAAAGGAAGCATACCAGGGCGAGTAGATTCTACAGGTGAACATTGAACAAAATTTACGAGAAGTGATATAAGCGATAGAGATAGCGTTAATTAGTGCAAATTTAGGAACAGTTAAATAATAAGTGTGAAATATTCAGGAGACATTTAGCGACTATAAAAATTACGAACGGTGCTACAATTTAACTCGTGTTTGGTGACTTTCTTTGGTAATAAATTAAACTAAATTAATTTCCAGTGTTTTCATTTGCCTCTCGAAGTCGTGTCGCGCAACAATATTTTGCATTTTTTTCTATTGAGCTCGAAAAAATGCCCAAAATTTATAGACCAGAATACTCCCCTTTTCCGTTTCCATGAGGATACTTTTTAAATACTGTGTAAAAATGACTCGAATCACCAAATATAACTGTATTGCAAACCAAAGTGCTGAGAACAAAAACGTGCGGATCAGACGACGACTGGCTTTCGACTGCTTATGTGGCAAGGAACCTGCACAAAGGTCAACAAAATGACTGCCAAGTGACGTAATAATTATTCAAATTTTTAAAAAATGCAGCACAAAGGTCAACAAAATGACTGCCATATGACGTAATGATTATTCAAATTTTAGAAAAATGCATCCGGAATTGGTTTTAACGAACTCTGTTCATATGACTTTTGGCCAATGCATTGCATAGTACTCCTTCGTGCACCATGCAGTGAATGCAAATGGTATTCAAGGTCACTTACACCAGTTGCTGTGATATCTCTTTCGCACTCACAGCGAGACTTTTGCAATCCAGAAGATTCTGAGTGCCCGTGAAAACCTATTTATTCTTAAATATTTATCTGACTTATTTAACATTGTGAAATATTAAAATCAGAATAATATGATAACTATTGTGATGGAAATATTACGAGGTATGTCTTTTATTTAGATTTTTTTCAATATATATGCTCTATAGATATTACTCACCAACTTTTAATAAAAAACAACACCTCCGAGCGATATATCTACAACACTACCTGACGCAAAATTATTTCCTGTGGGGGGGACTTATTTATGGAATACTTCGAAGAAAAAGCACTAAGAATAGCCACTTACCCACCCTCAATCTGGCTAAGATATGTGGATGACACGTTTTGTATTTACCCACACGGGTGTGAAGCACTCAATAACTTTTTAGCACATTTAAATGGCCAACATCACATATCAAATTCACCATGGAGGTTGAAAAGGATGAAAAATTAGCATTCTTAGACGTTCAAGTGCAATGAAGAGAGGATGGCAGTTTGGAACACACTGTATACAGAAAACCGACACATACTAACAGGTACTTACACAAAACCTCGCATCACCATCCAGCACGACAGAGGTCGGTCCCCACATCACTAATAACACGGGCTAACAGAATTTGCGACAAAGAAAACATTGCCTCGGAAAGACAAATAGTGCAGGCTTCATTCTCAGGACCTCACGAAAACGATCTAGTATAAGCTTTGTCCGGAGAAATAAAGCTTACTTACCTTACATCAGAGGTCTCACTGAGAAAATCAGCCGGTTGTTGCTGAAATTAAATATAAAAACAATTTTCAGCTCCCATAGTTCGATTTCACGTATGTTGGGTAGTGTGAAAGATAACACACCGTTCGAGTCTCCAGGAGTGCCATGCGATTGTGGTGCGTTCTACATAAGACAAACCAAACGCAATATCGCTACACGTTTGAAGGAACATATTGGAGCAATTAAAAACAACAACTCCAATATATCGGCAATCTGCGAACATGCATCCAAAGGTAATCTCTGTCATCAGGTTTGACAAGACAAAAATCTTATCAACAGAACCGCACCTTATACCCAGATTAGTGAGGGAATCCATTGAAATATACAAACATCCCAATTTCAATAGAGATGACAGTTACAAATTATCAAGTATTTGGCGCCCTATTCTTACGGCTTTGATACGGCAGAAAAGTCCACCGACGTAACCAGTACATATTGCACACTGGCAACTTCTATCGTAGAAGAAGTGAACACTCCACAACAAAGTGCATATAATTTACACCCTCGGAAGCATTAATCAGTCCGCCCTGTTTCTCCGCGGATACAGGTCGTCCTCCTGATGACCATCCATCGAGAATCATTTCTTGGAAAAACACGGTTCATATAAAATATCTGTACCGTTTACAGTTAAAAATGTTTAAGGACCGTAATACCAACCTTAACTCTTTAATGTCTATGTTGCTTTTCAAATTTCAAATTTACCCATTAAATAAAATAAATGTATAATAAAATACAAGAAAAATACACTTCATGCTTGCAGCGGTTTTTATTATAAAATTATGTTCATATTGAACAATAAAATAATTTTTCAAAAAATTTACAAATCATTTTATTACATAGTAATATATTAAAAAGATATATGTAGTATCAACGATTTACAAGAAATGCAAGTATGTAGCTAAAAATTTACTCTTATACATTGCATCTTATTAAATAACTCATTGGAGTGCGAAGCAGTAAAATCAAATTAATATACATACATACAATCATTAGATTACTGTTACAGATGTAAAATTTTAAATAAATATCACTCGGAATTGACTTCAAAACAACAATGGACAAGTACGTTTAACTGGTGTCTACTGTTATAAGATAACTGTTATTTAATAATTTAAAAATTATGATTATACAATTAAATTATAATTCTCACAAAGCAGGTAGACTGACATATAACATTCAATTTAACAACACAAGTACAGATATTTAAACATGACAGTTAAAAGTATTCATCAGTCTAAAATATTCATTCAATTGCATCAAATGAGTAGATAAAGATATTTCTCTCGATGATATTTCTAAGGAGAAATTAATCGTAGGGAGTAAAATGATGGTGAAATGTGGGACAGCGGACGAGAGAGCCTGGAGAGGAATATTTTCATCTAAATTCGTAGATTTGGATACTATGTTCAGGGACGTGGCTCAAATTGAGTGACTGGTACCTGAAATAAAACATAACTGGATCAAAAAACTAAAGCAAATCCTTCAATTGAAAGAAGCGCACAGGAACAAGTGTATTATATCTGATGGGGACAACTTTGAAGAGGATAAAATTAATATTGATGAACAATGATGAACAAAATTTCCTCAAATCTTCAATCTCATACATATTTCTTTTTAATTTTAAGGAATATTTTTTTTTGTCTAAAGCAAAACATTAATTATTAAATCCAACTTATCTCCATTCATAGTTCTTACCTAATCTATGTTTGGTTTTTTTAATTTGTCAAAGGTCATTTTTTTAAATTCTGTAGATAAGGTGTCCAATATCCAAATAAGAAGTTTTGAGTTACATATAAATTTTAATTTCATCTTATTTCATTTTTTATATTTAAGTGAAATAGTTTCTTACCATTCTGAGCTTCTGTGGTAGTAATATCCCTCTATGGTGGCTGCCGACTTTTGAAAGCAAATGTAATAGAAACCAGCAAACGAAGCTCCATTTATATCTTTTATCGTGTGGTCCGGAACAAGAAAGTGCTCCTTCCATCTCATGAATACAAAGTCTGTAGACGCCAGCGCCTCATAATCAAAAGTATCCGAGTTGAATGTTTTCACATACTGATAAAATGATGTAAACTTGCTCTGAAAAGATATTGCAAATATAAATGCAAACCCCAATAAATTAAAAAAATAAATTGAATTGAAAAATGTAATGTAATCAATAACATACATTCAATACATTGAAAGAAACTTAGAAAACTAGAATTTCTACAAAATAATATATATTCCCATCACAAATATAACACAAAATTACATATTTGGATTTTAAAATATCATATCATTCTGTCAGATATTCCATTTCATGTTTCTTTCCAAAATATATTGTAATGAAGGAAGAACACATATTTGGATTTTAAAATATATCATTCTGTCAGATATTCAATTTCACGTTTCTTTCCAAAATATATTGTAATGAAGGAAGAAGATGAAGGAAGGAAGGATTGTAATGAAGGAAGAAAAACAAAATAAATAAATATGCTACATTCAAAAATGGTATATAGTTCTTTTCACATGTAGGCATTCATCACAAATACCGGTTTCAATCTCAACATTGCATATTATTTGCACGCAATTATACAGCAATCTACTACTGTAATCGTGATTCAATTAATAAAAACTTATGTACTAATAAGTCATCTAATGCCAGATAGTAACACAGCCACACAAATAAAATGTATGATTGAACTAGCTCATTATGTAGAATTTATGAAAGGTGAAGCATATAGTAGGAGTAGCTTGCTGGTCTTGTGGTTAGGTTAGGTTAGGTTTCACTCGCTTCATGATCCAAAGGTTGCGGGTTCAAACCTCATTCCAGACTAGCAAGCTAGTCCTATTTTCATAATAAAAGCGTTTAGCTTAGTTTGAAAATAGTAAGAATATTTATGTGACAAGTATTCCGTGTTCGCATCTCTATTTAAAAAAAAAATAAGAAAAGAATAATCTTTTAGATTGTGAAACAGAATCAACAATAATTACTCACTGGTTCCATAGACCGCTAATTTAAAGTCAAGATTAAAAGTATTTATTACAAACCTCTTCTCTGTCTGAAAAAGATCAATCACATGTTGAAATTATTGATGCAACAAATAAGAATACGAATATTCGTTTTCGCCGAATAGAAGATATTTACCGAATATTTGTATTCGCTGAATATCATCACAAATATTAAAAACAAACTATTTATAACTGAACGCAACGCAAATTACGGTTTGGTTGCGCACCATGTATCCGAACACACCTACGCACTCTATTATTGGGGATTCCCCCAACACTGAATGAATGGATTTGTTTAGTTATCAAGTTGTCAATTGTTACTTGCTTCACAGCATAACATGAGTTCTTTCATCTGGTTTCGTTGGGTTATTAATAAGGTTAGGTGCTCATTTCATGTAGTTTTTTTTTATACGTATTATTCATTCCATTTTATTAACGTTATGTGTAAAAGAGTTAATTCTTATAAAGTAATTTCAAATTAAATCTAATAACATGACCTCTCGTAAGCGTGAAAAAAGTGATATTTATTTTTGAACGCTGGGAATATACAAACGGATAAAATAAATAAAATAAATGTTTGAACAAATATTTACCGGTGGTAAATTTTAATTATTAAATCTCTTAGTAAAAAAAAGAACAGTGATATATTATTGATTATCTTGTTGAATTGTTCATATTTGTCGTTATGTCATAGTTATCGACGAATTAGACTTGATATTCGTATTCGCGAAAGTAGTATTTGTTGCATCACTAGTTGAAATTGAAGCAATTTTTTACAACTCTGGAAAATGAAAAAAGCATTGCCGCTACTGACTCTTTTGCTGTTAGATATTTTCCCCTTCCCCCAGCACCGTTTAGTACGGCAATCATGAAGTGGCAGAGCGAGCCAAAGACAACATTTTTCAATTTAATGGGGCGGTACCTACTTACTATGCTTAACTGTTTGAATGATCTTTCGCATCAGCGTTTGTTAAACGTTCATACGCACTTAACATTACCAATCGTAAAAAATCATGCCTTAATTAATTGACTAGAAGTGCCTGGCGTCTTTAGTCAAAACTCATTATAACAAAATTCACAGGGCTGTAATATTTTTTTGTTATACCAAAGCTTCACTGTCAGGTTAATGTGTGGATCAAAAATTAGGATATCATGGAATTTCTGGTTACAGATTATAACTTGTATAAACTTTGAAACAAGAATTTGGAATAAATACAGAAGGATGCAATGTAATTGTGAAAAAGTAATGAATAAACTTGGAATGAAAGTGAAAATGTGAAGAGATAATCTTAGATGATAAGGATCTCTTTATAAATGATAACAAAACAGCAAGTTCATAAAATTAATTAAATCATTAATGCACATGGCGTTAACTCTTGCACGGAAGAGATTAATAGAAAAAAAGAATTTAAGCTGTTTACATTTCTGAAATAAATAGTTAAATATAATGGTTATTATAAATTAATCATACCCAATGTTTTTTGTCTACATCTTCATCAGCATCCCATTTTCTCGTCAAGAATGGATATTTAGCAGATATTATTTCACCATCAAAAAATGTTGTCAACGTAGGAAATTCTTCCGTCAAACCTTTGATTTTCAAATAGCCGCAGAGATATGAGTTTTCTTCATCTACATGCTTTCAAATAAAAACGTAATACATTTTATTAATTTAAATGCGTTTTAAATATAAAATACGATAAATTATTGCACAATAAATCAATGAAGATAGTTGATAGTAATCTTGATTTCTTTAATTTTGATTATGATGCGTCATGTGTTGAAACGCACTAAATGTTGCATCTAATTATAACTGCATTTCTTCCACTGCAAATACTTAAGACGTAAAATTCAGAACAAAGAGAATCAAAGTAACAGTCTTTACATTGATAATACTAACCTGCAAAACAACTTCTACTTCGTAAGAATTTCCCTTGGATTTTTGATGGCCCTGAAACTTCGATCCATTATATAGTAAAGACTTTGTTACACCTGGTTGTTTGGAATTTGCTGGCGGCGGCGGTGTTATGTCGACTTTTACTGGCATTCTTCTCCCATTCAAATAGATTGAATAGATGCTTGAAAGTGACAGCTTGTAAAAGTGACGGAAGAGGGAATCGACAATATGGCGTTCTTTCAGATATCTATGCATGCATAGATAATAATATATTATGATATCAATTAGAAATTCTTTTTAATTCGAGTACCTACCTGCCCATTTCTTTATGAAAGGGGTGAATTCTCCATACATATTTACACTTACTTTCTATTTCAAGCTTAAATTCTGGTAACAAATGAATATACCGATCTGATGCTTATTCGTCCACTGATATACTAACAATTTACTCATGAGATGCTCATAGCATCGTCTCCGAAAGCTTGTTGGGTCCTGCGAATAGTTTCCACTTGGGTTTCCAAAGCTTTTGGCAAAATTCAATTCAATATTGCCCCATATGTATGAAACTAGAAGATGAGTTAGTTATTCATGCACAAACTGTTGTTTTAGAATAGTTCACTTTATTAAATCCCCCCCCAGGTAACGAAAATTTTGTGGTGGAAAAGACTCATCGAAAAATTTTGGGAAGTCGATGTAGATAAAACGAGGTTTTGAAATTCTATCTCTTCTGCCAGATTTGACTTTTTGAGAAGCTGATATAGGTAAAACGAAGTTTCGATGGAAACCGAAAACACCCCCACCCCACGGACTTAAAATTTGGTGGTGGCTGAAAAATTTCCCAGTGGGAAAGTGAACAGTTCACTATGAAAGTTGAAGTAGATAAAAAACAATAATTCAAATGAACTACTGAACAATCTAAAGTGAACAGTTCACTCGACTGAATGACAGTTCAGTTAACTGAACTAAATAAATTTCCCATCTCTAATGTGAACCCTAGGCTCGACTAAAAGAATTTGTTTGGCCTTATCGCCCTCATCTTATGTTTTCTACATGTGCCAAAAACCCGCTAGGGTTTCTTGATCTCAATAGGACACTGTCTATGCGAATAAGCAGACATATTCAGATATTTTTCCCATATACCATATACCCCAATATCATGAATTCAAAGAATAGTTTTTGCACTTTTTTTATTGTCATTACTGCTGGAAACCGGCGATTCTTTCAAACGAAAGGAAAATTTCCAATATTTGTTGCCAAATTAATTCTGAGTAATAAAAATTTTTTCACCTAACCAAATTCAGATATAATTACTGCCCCAATATTTTTGCACAGTTCTGAACTACCTCAACACTGCATAAATACTTACCGTAAAGGCAGGTTCCATTGCAGAGTCCTATTTTTGAATTTAGGAATCTTAATAACATCAAAAATTTGTCTAGAGAGACGGAATCAAGAGTAAAATAAAGGGACATATTCAGTTGGGCTGGGTAGCACTTGGAAAACTATGGCACATCCTCCAAGCCAAAATACCACAATATCTAGACTTAAGACAGGTCCAGGTTCATACGGAGCTTTGATGTGGACCCTCAGTGTTAATACACAAGTTAAAATAATTAACTGTTCGAAGAATATTTTTTCTTTTTTTTCTTCTGTATGAAGGCTTGAACTTTGTGGTGACATTATTATTAAAATAAAACACAAATCACTTTGTTTTCACCACTATATTAGATTAAAAAATCTACATGTTTCGAGAACAATGTTCTCTTCATCAGGATTATTGTGTACTAATCTTAAAAGTTGAAACAAGCAAATATGTTACGGTGAAGGAGCGGTTGAGGGGGTTGGTGAGGGGAGGGGGGGGTTCGAGGTGTTGATTATTATGGGTCATTTGGAATGTTAAGTGGAAAAATATTCAAAATAGGATTATGCAAAAATTTCGTCTGTGTATTTATTATATTAGACTTAATATTAACATTTTTCCTAATTTCGAGTATTTCTAAATTATTTATTTGAGGTATCTTATAGTTGAAATGTAAAAATTTTAAGCCTGTGTTAATATCAAATGTATGGTCAAATTCTATTAGATGTTTTGCGAAATCAGAATCAATATTGCTAGTTAATGCTTTGATATGTTCTTTAACCCTAGTGTATATTGATTCTGATTTCGCAAAACATCTAATAGAATTTGACCATACATTTGATATTAACACAGGCTTAAAATTTTTACATTTCAACTATAAGATACCTCAAATAAATAATTTAGAAATACTCGAAATTAGGAAAAATGTTAATATTAAGTCTAATATAATAAATACACAGACGAAATTTTTGCATAATCCTATTTTGAATATTTTTCCACTTAACATTCCAAATGACCCATAATAATCAACACCTCGAACCCCCCCCCTCCCCTCAAACCCCCTCAACCGCTCCTTCACCGTAACATATTTGCTTGTTTCAACTTTTAAGATTAGTACACAATAATCCTGATGAAGAGAACATTGTTCTCGAAACATGTAGATTTTTTAATCTAATATAGTGGTGAAAACAAAGTGATTTGTGTTTTATTTTAAAATAATTCTTCATATACCTGTAAATTAAAATAATTTCTGCACAAAATGCATTAAATTAATAGACCCCATTCAATTCTAAAGTTGTCAAAATCGTTTATTGGAAAATAAATAAAGCTTGCCTTATAAGTAAAATAATATTAGTAATTACATACATATAAATATAAAGACACAAAACATTATGTAAAAACACATAATGTTAAGTATCTTTTAATAAATGTCTTATATTTTTGAAGTAACTAATTGTCTCTTTTCTATTTGTTGCTTTAGTTGTGGAATTCCTAGTCCAACTTTGCGACAAACTTCCTTAAAGGTTATTTCTGCCCTTTCTTCAGCCTTTGCGGCGCCTTTGTTTAAAACATCCACCAGATACTGCGGTTCGGAGAGATATTCCTCAATCTTCCTTCTAATTGGCTCTATGTGGGCGCAAACAGCTTCAGCCACAATATATTTATATCTATAACCATAAATTATATTACAACTTTGAAATTTTATAAATAAACATATTTAAATGAAAAAAAAAATTGCTTAAACGCTTTTTAATATACAACATTAAGTAATGTTGAAAAGATTTAAAAAATAGTGTGTGTAAAATAGTATGCGTATAATAAATTATTACTATGTATATTATTATTTAGTATGAAATACCACATTAAAACTTACTTAAGAGTGTTAATACCTTCCATTTCTTCACAAATCTCTTCAGGAATTTTATTTGTCATCATACAATGAATGTCAATCATATTAGATACACCTGGCCTAGTTTCAGGATTATATGTTATCTTAAAATAAAAATAAGATTGCAATGTTACAAATTTCAAAAGCTATGCCAAAAATTGTATAATTATATTTCAAAATATAGAAAGAACATAAAAAATGTGCACAAATTCTGTTGTAAGCATACTAACCTCGGGAGTAAAATCTGATACAGCTTTCCTAAACTTCTTGGTAATTTGATCTGCTGTGTCAGTTAATAGAATTCTAGACTTTGGATCTGGTTCAGATTTTGACATTTTCTTTAATGGATCTCTCAAACTTTTTAACCGGCAACTGGACTCATCTGACAAATATAAAGAATGCCAGATTAATAATTTATTTACCTCAAATTTAGAAAATTAACTAATTTACAGTCATGCTTATAAAATGCTTGATTCTTTTGATACATCTTGCTACATTCTTGCCTCTCATGCACACTCGTCAATTATTGAAGCTTCTAAAAAATTATTTTTGAAAGATTTTTAAATTTCTATACGGCATTAATGTAATAATACATATTTTTATTCTGCATTGCACATAATGTAAATATGTTAATAATTTAATGGTTCCTTAAACTAATAAATCTGACAAAGCTTACTTTAAAATAACTTCTTCTATCTATTCTATCTTCTTTCTATTCTATGCCCATCTAAAGCAGTGATGGGAAAAGTACGACCCGCGGGCCAGCTCCGGCTCGCAAAAGTATTTATTTTATTTTATTTGTTTATTTGGAAATATTAACAGATATAAGAAAATTATATATATAAGAGTGTAAATAGTTAGTAATTAACATGTTAACTTACATCCTGACATATCTCAAATAGAAATAATTTTGAAGTAGTACATAATAATAAATATATAATTATGTTAAAATTGTTACATATTTAATCCGGCCCGATCTTTCGAAGTTATAAGTATACCTATTATATACTATTAATTTCGAAGAATCGTCAGCATCAAAATATAATTATCGCAGGCTATTATAGCCAGCTGTATAAAGTAAATTATTTGAATTTGAAAAAGAAGCCATTTCTAGACTAGCCACGTAGTTCATGTGTCACGTTGCAATGCGGGTCCCAAGCAAGTTGAAGTTTGTTGAGTGGGAGAACAATTTCATATGTCTCACACACCTACCATAGCAAGGCCTTTGAATAAAAGTTAAATAATTGTAATCTGTAACTTATATTGGCGTTTGTATGTAAAATTTTATAATTAAAATATAGATTTTAAAACAAAATGCATTTTGGCTATACTCCTGGCCCTCCTCTCAAATTTCTTAAAACTTTCTAGCCTCCCCATGAAGAAACTTTGCCCACCACTGGTCTAAAGGAATTTCTTCTAAGTAATGACTATAAGTACTATAAACTGTACTTGTTGTATTGTTGGTGTTGTGGTTAGGACACTCGCCTCGTGATCCAAAGGCCATGGGTTTGAATCTCACTCCAGCAAGTTAGTCCTATTTTCATAGCACAGGCGTTTAGCTTAGTTTGAAAATAGTAAGAATATTGATATGACACGTATTCCGTGTTCACATCTCTATTTAAAAAAAAAAACTGTACTTACACTTATTTACAGTGTCGTATGTTATTATTTGAGAATGTTATCTAATAATGGTACATATAATAGCACTTTTTGAAATGATTGAATTATCATTGAAAGCTGTTGTATACCTTGGGGTGGCAAAACTTACCTCCAATCAGGGCAGCAGGGTGAGGAAACGTTTTCCCGAACCTGTGGTTGAAAGTCTTTACTATTTGTTGTGCCATTTGTAAATGCTGAAGTTGATCTTCACCCACCGGAACGTGGGTGGCTTTATAAAGCAGTATGTCGGCGGACTGTAGCACTGGGTATATGAACAATCCAAGAGGAATGTCTTTCATAGATTCGGATTTTTCTTTATATTGAGGTAAATGAGACAACCTTAAAATTAAATACATTCATTAGAATTTAAAAGAGATATTTATCGGTAGAAAAATTTACCTGGTCAATTTTAAATATTATATTTTGTGACAGTTCTGAATCTTAAGACGTTTTGTAGGACTAGTGATAAAGAAATCAAATATATAAAAAAAAAAATATATCACACAATTTCAAAAATCACAACAAATTTTAAAAAATCATCTGAGGTCGGAAACTGACAAAATATAGAAGGAACATAAAAAAAATAAAGCTGCACTATTTTGCATACATTTTTTGGACAAATATATTTTTTTTTCAGAGGAGAATTTTCTCACTCACTCACTCAAAAATATGAATAATAAAAGACATCATTGAATTATGTTTGCTATGAAATGGTTTGGCTACTAATAACTTAAACTTAGTTACTATGATCAAATTCTGGAGACCGATTCAGCCTAAAGATGATTCAAAGATATTTTGATATAGACAGGCCTAAGTAATAAAATCTTAAAAGATTGAGGCAACACAGAGTAATTGGGTAGTTTAATTAGTCTTCTAAATATAATAATGTTGTTGTCTGTCAAAATATCAAATAAATAAATTTTAAAAATCCTTATATAATACAATTCAAATAATTTATAAGGTTAGTAATTTTATTTGTTTTTAGATAAAACCAACACAAAAAATTTATATGTAATAGAATAGAAAGCATAACAATCAATACTGTTAAATGCTTATTACAAAATAAAAGATTACCGTGCCATAGTAGAAAAGCATCCCAATATCCAGCAAAGTTCAGCATGCTTTGTCACACTGGATTGTAAAAATAGAATTGATTTGTCAGGATTGATGCCACAGGCCAACAGAGTGGCGGTCAACTCTAGAATATTTTGACGTAACGTCTCTGGGTCCTAAAAATATTACTTTTATTTATAAAATGGGATCAACAAGAACATCTGTAAAACATAATATGTACTCTCCTTTGATAACCAAACAGTCTGAATTAAAAACAAGAATTCCTAATTCACCAACCAGGTGAATTGAGAATTCTTACATTTTTATTACAATTTACAATTTTATATGTATGAATTATTAAAAGTGGAGTTCCACCGTCATCATTTTTGCATCAATTCTCCAAGTCACTTTTACAAATAAATAGTAGAGTAAAATCCCGTTAATTTGAATGTCGATAATTCGAAATTTGCCATTATTTAAAATTTTTAAAACACCAAAGTCCTAAAATGTTAATTTCATAGTGAATTAACCCCGATTATTCGAAAGTCCCGGTAATTTATAATTCAAAATACTATTTGGAGCCTCTCGCCATAAATCTTTAATTCGAAAATTTTTAACAAGTTATAAAAACTAATAATGCGTGCGGCTTTTTGCAATATTATTGATTAATATGGCAGTTAGGGTGATTGTGCTAGTAGTCGGCCATTTTACAGAAAAGTCATCTTTGGAATATCATTGTAAGTTCATTTTTGAAAGGTGGTTTAGAAAAACACGTATGTATTAAAGAACAGGGAGTTAATTTTTATTATATTTATTGCTTTTTAAAATTAGCCTAACCATAAAAATTAAAATAATATTTTAAAGAAAATTTGCTAGTAGTCGGCCATCTATGCGTCAGTTTTTGGCCACCTATGTGTCAGTAGTCGGCCATCAGATTTTAGCACAGGGTCGCCAGACGTCCTTTAGAAATTTGCGCTATACGGGCATTTTTTTTTTCAGTTTATACTTAAATCCTTTTAAGCTTTTCGACAAATCGTCTCAATTTGTTCATAGGTATGTTTATAATACACTAATAAACACAAACTAGAAACTAGAAAGAGAATTATTTTTTCGATTGGGCATTTTGGTTTTATGTTAAAGCCGCTTTCATCTCCATTAATAATCCGATTAAGGTCTTCTAATACATCTTCATCGTTGTTTTCTATTAGATGGGTTTTCAAGTCCTTAAACCAAGTTCTTATATAATTTGCATATTCATAGTACCTACGCGCTAATAATGCTTTCCGCAATTCTGGCCGGCGTATGAATAATAAATACCATCTTTCTCCCGGTTTTTCATCTTAGAAACGTGTTTTTATTTTTTCTGTCTTCACAATTTGCTGCACAGTAGTCGGAGTTCTTGTTTTTTAGAGGGAAATGACATTTTGCTAATGCTATTAACTGTTCAACAATTTTGTTTTCGTCGGATGATGATATAAAGTGATTTGGTTCTATTTGACGTGTTTTTTCCAATACATATACCTTGATGCGGTCCTGCAGTTTTGCCCTAGGAACATCAATTTCCAAACAATATCTGATAAGCCGCGCATATTTTTTACCTTCTCTTACTGCTTAAAGGGCTTTTTGAAGGCTATCATCAGAATACTGATGAAAAACGTATTTTAGTTTTAGTCGCCATTGATACAAAATTAATAATTTTTATATTTAGTTAACATTAGGATGATAAAAGATAAATTTCATCTACCAAAACCGTCCTAAGACGCTGCATGGCCGACTAATGATACATCAATTTTAACACGTCAACCAGTTGTCGGCCCCACACTTCTAAGTTAAAAAAAAAATATTATCAGTGTGGTAACTAGCGGCCGACCACTGGCTATTAGATAGTAATGCTATTTTCACTAACATAACACATAAAATCTTAGAAAATTTGGTGGCATTAACAGCGTAAGAAACAAAAATAAAACCAACATTCGCCGCCAGTAGTCGGCCGCCCCGGCTAACCATTGGATTTTGTAGAAAAAATTGTCCCAGTAACCGGCTGCACGAGTTTCAACATAAAAATATTGAAAATGTCTGTTTTATCATTTTAACTCGTAAATTTAGTTCACGTTTTTGCGGATAAATGCTACTTATACTGTGCAAACAAATTAATTCAACTTCTATTTAAAGTTTGAAAATTTTCTTAACGGCCTTTCCGAAAAACCAGAATCAGAATTGATAGCTCATAACCACCGGCATATTTTTGGGGTCTACTTAAATGATACCTAAAATAAACGCAAGATGGTGTAGTTTTGTATTTCTTTCGCGGAATAGTGGCCAACTTCTTAGCATTCAAAAATATTATTGAATTATATTGCGAGTGTCAAGTTTATTCAAGTTGACGTAATTGGTGGCCGACTACTGAAGGTGGCCGGAACACTGGCGAAATCACCCTACTTTGTGGTGCAACATGATTATTTTTATTTACACTAAATCATAAGTTTCATCCCATGTCGAATGTGATATCCCACTTAATAAACTTTGATATTTGCATTCTCTACCAATCAAACAACCCGTGCTTTCTTCGTCTTCCTCTTTCCTGGCATTTCACCCCTACGGGGTGTTCTTGCCACAAAACAAGTGTGTTTCTTCATTGCTTTTATCAAATCTTTTAAAATGCTTTTAATGAAAGAGTACTATAAACCTAGTTGATGCAAATGACATTAAAACATTTTTTTTTAATTTATCAAAGATCTATATATTAAAGGGATCTATCTATATTGATATAAGGATAGAAGAACTATATCGATGAAGGGGTAGCAAAATCACTTTATTTTTACGAGAACGAATTTATGTTAGTCCATTCCATTCCGACCTGAGTTCCTCGGAATTCACAATCTGGCAAGATATTTTCAGTAATTAAGTAGTACACGGATCAACAAAATAAAGCAGTTGTTTTTTTAATTCTCTGCAATTATAATTAAGAAATAGTGAAAAAAAGAACCTGTGGTAATGTAATAGAATGCAGATCTGCAATAGAAACCATCACATCCTTCCCCGTATCTTGGAATTCAACCCATTTCCTCACGGCTCCCAGATAATTCCCAATGTGCACAGCTCCGGTGGGCTGGATTCCTGAGAAAATTCTCATTGGCCATTCTGTTTTTTGGTTTATGCGATGATTGGCTTCTTCCTCGATTCATATAAAAGAGAAATAACTTGAAATCTCACTATAAATAATTATGATAACAATCGGTTGAAATCTTTGATCACAGTGGTCTTTTAAAAGAAATATATAATACTAATTAATTTTACACGCTATGATACGATACATTCAAAACAAGTAATTTCATTAAAAACTATATAGTGTATAAGGAGGTTATAAAAATGCATACAACTTGAGAATAAAATCGAAGTCCGCGACTATTATAAATGCTTCTTAGTAACGTTTTTCGACAAATATTAGGAAAGATCATCATTAGGGTGTTTGTCTATAAAACTGTTGATTAAAATGTAGATCGCAACTTATGAGAAATGAAATCCACATGAAATCTTGTCAGATTTCTGACATTTAAAAATACATCGACAATTGATTGTGAACGTGAATATGAAACCAACGACAATAATAATCAATATTTATGTAGTTATTCTCAAACTTTACAAGAATATTTGGTTTAACCAATTCAGCCATATATATATTCGCTCGTATTCTGAAATAAGCAATATTGCTATTTCTGTATCTTAACAGTTATTGTATAACATTGTAATGCCACCAATTTTAATGTTTTAAGTTTGACAGGTTTTAAATTAATGAATTCAATCAATTAGAAAACTCATTATTCATAATTGTGAATAACTTAAAGTTTGTTTAAGTTTTAGAGCTTTCTGACTGACCGAATTCATTAATTTCAAACCTGTCAAACTTAAAACGTCAAAATTGGCGGCCTCACAATGTTATATAATAACTGTCAAGATACAGAAATAGTAATGTTGCTTAGTTCAGAATACAGCCGAATATCTGTACATAATATGCCTAACAAGATATGTAAATAAAAAATTTAAAAAAGTTTTAGAGCTAAGAAACGTGTGTATATTTTTATGCTGTACTCAATATTGTCATCCATATATTATATTATATTAGGGTGTGCATATGTTCATGCTGGCGATGTTCTCTGTTTATTTAATTTGTTATGAGTTTTTTTAAATTACTTCATTGACATAATGTATCTTAAAAAAGATGTCGGATTAGAAGAAACGATGCTAGAATATAGAATAGAGGACTTGACCCTAGATATTTAGACTTCAATCGGCGGCTGCAAAAAAGAAGAAGATGACTACACTTATATATTAGTAAACATTTATATTATGCAAAGATGCGCCTCGAAAAATATACGTTTTTGGTAGAAAATAATGATAATTTTAACATCTATCAACAACGTTTAATTAACAGGATTTTTAATCTGAGGGGCATTTAAAAATCCACAATACATCAGCCCTGTTGATGGACCCTGCAAAGGTCAGGTGTACACGGCATGACATCCAAGAAAACAACATGCAGAAGAAGCATTAATTAGTTAAACAATTTGCCAAAGATAGTATAAGAAAGTTATACGGTGCAAAAATCGTTTTGTTTAAAATTTAAATTTGCATCATACTAGTCCTCCATAAATGAAACGCCACAAAAAATAAGATCGTATATGTTACAAGGCGTATTATGATAGTATTTTCTCAGATGTCATGTCAATGCTGAGTTTTTGAGTGCAAGTCTAATTATGATAGATATCAAATAATTTGGTTTGAAGACAAAAAAATCTGAAATGTTAAGAATTCCTTTAATTTTTTTACACATTAGAGTGGCTAAGCTATCTTTACAAACATTTTTATTCTGTGAAAATGTTCAAATATGAATATTATACATACTTACGGATGATGAATATATGATACGTGAAGCATTGCATAAACATAATATGTTCGTGAAATATTTTTGTTATTGGACAAGTTATCTATAATATAACCGGGATTAGCTTTGGTTTAATCACCTCACTCTGTTCCCATTTGTCTTCTTCTTTTATACGGAGCCAATGGTATTTCAAATGAGAAATATAATTTTCTCATGAGTCATATGAAACCTCTCGGCGGTTGACCTAGAATATGCCACAACATATATAGGTAGATACGATTTTCTGAAAGAAAAATTCGCACAAAGACGTATGAAAGAAATATTGTTTTTATTTATATTATATTTTTGAAAATATGTACTAGATTTCATTAGTATACGAGAAATAATTGATAATACACTGTCGGACACAATATAAAAATGCGACCTGAGTTATTTGATGTTTTTAGTGCGACAACTTCAAGTCTAGGGATACAATTTGTAGTATAGATAAGCATGCTACGATTAAATATTTTTTTTATAAAATAATTTAAAAAAAATAATCTTGCGTTATGTTGATATTAAGATTAGATTTTATACAATTCAATAATTTTTAAGATTTTATTTTAGAAGAAATCAATCTCGAGTTTAGAAAAGGAGATATTTAAATATGATTGGAGTGAAGAATGATATAATTAAAATAAAGCGAAATACATATATTACAATTATTTAGATTATCACATTATTACAAATTATAAAATTTGTCATACACATTTAGTATTCATGTAGATGAAGCTGAATAGAAATTCTATTTTCCGCTAATCATCCCATTTAAAAAATATCAAAAGTTAAGAACTGCGTCGATAAGGAACACGTGTATGTAAATATTGTGCATACGAGAGGAGGGATTGTGATAATTCTACATTCCAATCGCACGAAGACGAAGATTTTAAAAGCATGTAATTAAAATTAGGTAATTGCTTATCAAAACCTCAACCGTATACACAAATTTTAGAACCAGTTCTTGGAATGAAAAAAATTCTTTCAGTGATGACATCAAATACGAAATCAATGAAAAAAGATGACAAACATGATAATTCATAAGTTATTTATAGCCGTTATAAATACAAATTCATAAATAGAACACAAAATAAATATATTTTGAGACTCGGGTCTTATAATCTCCATTGTAATATTATTTTATTTATTCGTAGTTAGCAACGTCATTTCGTATACGCTTATATTTTTGTCTATATATAAAACGTATTCCATGTTTATATATCTAAATTTCTTTTTTGCTCCAGTGAAATATTCTGCAATCGCTGAGCTCTTGCTATTTTTACACTCGTTACATCCTACAACTCATTTTTTATAGACTCATTACTTTTGAATTCGTAAGCACCTTTTAACTGACAGCTAACGCAGTATGTTTGTCTATGGTCGACATAGGTAGTGCTGGTTAGTAATTTGGTTTTAATTTAGGTTCTTTGCCCATAATTATAGTGCATTAACTGAGTCATCACATTTTAAATCAAGGTTTTACATATTAAGTTTATTTTTAACAGGTTTCACGGCCGAAGTGTTTGCAAAATGATATGAACTGAATCCGTTGACTCTCGGCTCCTCGGTCACAACTATGGCAGACCCGGGCTATTATCAAGGTGACTACATTAGGCACCCAGTGCTCTACGAATTGGGGCATAAATATGGTGTCCAGACGGAATCTGTTCCGGAGCTCGCGTTGCCAGCTAAATTGGAAGAGCTGAAAGAATTAATTCGTCGTGAAATACGCAAGGAACTGAAAATTAAGGAGGGCGCGGAAAAACTCCGAGAAGTTGCCACTGACCGGCGGTCGCTGTCGGACGTCGCCAGCATCGTGAAGAAAGCCAACGTCAAGCTGAAGGAGCTCAACTCTGAATTGCAGGAGTTGGAGTCCCAGATCATCTTGTCCAGGGGGCAGACTGCTCAACAGTCACCGTTAAACATCTCGTACGACGACGATGTCTTCCTGTCGGCCAACACAGACCACGCTCAACACCATCTCGGGGATGGGAAGTTTTCCGACAGACGGCTAGCTTCGCTGGAGAAACAGCTCAACATAGAATTAAAAGTGAAACAGGGTGCTGAGAACATGATCCAAAGCATAAGCGGAGGTCATCAATCCAGAGACAAAAAATTGCTCGCTGAAGCCCACCAAATGTTACAGGACTCCAAGGTTAAAATAGAGTACCTCAAGCTTAGGATTCTAAAAATGCGCCAAAGCAGACAAAAGGATGGATCCAATGAACATGTGGCAGGTTCTAACGGTGAAAATCGTGGTGAACCCGGCGGAGAGTCCTCGCTGGACGAGCGAATCTCCGAGCTGCGAAATCGATTACGGATCGAGACAGCAGTCGTGGAGGGGTCCAAGAATGCAATCAGACTACTACAAAGCACCAAAGCTCCAGACAAGAAAGCTCTGCAAGAGGCGCAAGCCAGTCTCACCGAATCCAGTCAGAAATTAGATCTGTTACGGCGTTCACTGGACATGCGGAGGTTGGAGCTACCTGCACGTAGCCCCGTGGCTCAGGAGGTCAGCTGGGAGCTTCAGGCGAGCCCGCATGCCGGCTACACTAGCCTGGGAAGTGGGCGCACCAGCTTGCTGCCTCAGGGAGGGCCGCCTTCGCAGGTGGTACAGGTTACGGGACAGCTGGAGGTTCGGCTTATGGGCTGCCAGGACCTCCTGGAGGACGTGCCGGGACGCACTCGCAAGGACCACAATGCTAGCCCCTCTGACTTGCGCTCCTTCGTCAAGGGGGTGACCATCCGCAACTCAATCAAGTCCTACAGCATCAAGGAGGAGACCAGCAATGAGATTATGGCCATCATCAAGCTGGACAACCACACAGTGGCTCAGACCAGTTGGAAGCCTTGCTCCCAGCAGGCGTGGGATCAAAGGTGAGCTCATCCTTAATTATGTACTGGCTGATGACGACATTCTATATGAGGAATGTTTGTATTTGTGTTTTGTGTAGTTTGCTAGTTGCAGCTTGAGAGCTTGCTAGCCAAGGGTTAATGACACCTTTGAATTGATTTTAAAAACCTGTTAATTGTTGATATTCTCATTAACTTCAAGGTCCTTTTATTATCAATTGTTTGCCCAATTTATTTGCAATAATTTTGTAAGATTAGGACATCCTTGAATATTTTTTCGGCTAAATCCAAGATAATGGTCCCATTGCATATACAACGAAAATGATTATTTCACTATATTATTGAATGTGCTAATAACAAAATGAAAGATAATTTACGTTTAAAAAGTAAGTATTAAATAAGATATTACACTTTAAAGTTTCGAAAAATGCACTGCATATTTTGACATTTCATAGGTTAGGTTAGGTTATTAGGTTTGGTTTGGTTAGGTTATTAGGTTTGGTTAGGTTAGGTTGTTAGGTTTGGTTTGTTTAATTTAGATTACGATTATTTTAGTTAGATTAAATTAACAGGACATTAAATTATATAGTGAAATACTTATTTTCAAAGTATGAACAACGGGACCATATTCTTGGATTATTCCATTACTTATGCAAAAAGTCTACGATTTTCTTTGGTTCTATGTAGTAATATTTTTTGTTTGATTTTCCCATACGTCTGCGACTTTGCACTTCACTTGATGTAATAAACATCTTCCTGGCTTTCATGGAATTCAAGTAACTATTTTGGAGCTATTAAGGCTTCCTTACAACTTACTTTGCAAGTACATACTTCGCCATTATCATCATCCTCTCGAAGAATACAAGGAGTACATTTATTCATCATCTATAATTTATTAATTTTGGATGTTCTTTAAGAATATGAAAATAAAAAATATAAATACTATTGAGGACCACAGGTATTCCAACTCATGGATAATTGAGCCCCGGATAATCTGAATTTTAATTTTTATGTTTTTAATTATTAAACGATATTTTATTTTAATTTACTTATTTGGGATAATTTTAGGGTGTACTTAAAAGTTTATTACTGCTATGCTTACCTTAACCACAGTATAATAAATACATACAGTATGTTATCTTGGCAGTGTCCTTGAAATAAATACCTACGGCCGCTTGGTACTTAAACTTGGTTAAAAACGCACCAGGGCTGCTCATTGACTGAATCTTTATGGTTTGGGGTGCCATAAATTGACCTAAATGTATGCGTGGGAGCGTCTCACACTGCTTGCGTCCGCACGTTACTGCAGCCCTGCGGCGACTGAGCAGTTCGAAGTATACCGAGATTTCGAAGGGTGTCGTTTCGGCTGTTTGTATGAAGATATAATACTGTATGCTTTACTATACTGTGCCTTAACAAGGAAAAATTCAAAATAAAGGAGAAGCGGATGAAATTTTGATTAACAAAAATATGTCAATGACAGCTATTAGAATTTATTGTTTGTGCGCGCTTGTATGTATTAAATGTGAAAATTGGTGTAAAGTTCTCTTTACCTAATTATACACAATGACATGAGTCACAAATAAGTTGGTTATGTTTTTTAAAAAAATATATATATTTTTAAAAACTAAAAAATCAACACACGATTTTAAGGGTTCTATATTTTTATTATCCAAACCAGAATGATTGTTTCAGCAGATTATGCCATTATCAACTGATAATGGTGTAATCTGCCGAAACGTAGCCTGGTTTGGATAATAAAAATATTGAACTCTTAAAATCGTATGTTGATTTTTATTTTTAAATTTTAAAAATGGAGTTCTTTACAATAAATAACATCAGTTTACAAAAAATTTAAAAAATATATACCTTACACTCATGCGTTAAGCACAATGGAATATGTATTAAAGCATTTTTTTCATTTCTAAGCTCTAAACCATCAACATAGTAAACACTGCATTGTGCAATACATGTGATGACTAAAGTATTAAACTTGCGATCTCATTCAATAATGCAAACTGTTAAAACCGCATAAGTTACACATAATGGAGTTGTGTAAGTAAAGTAAATCATAAGTTCCGGTGTCAACAGTAACGCATGGAACCTGATAAGTCTGGGCACACGGGACATGCGAGTGAATAGAAGATTGTAAAAAAAATATTTGTCTGCGAAAGACCTGGCAGATATCAGAGAACAACTCTATCAGAAGTTTTAGCAATCTACGGACATGTACGAGTACTGTGACTCATTTAAGTATCTGGGCTCACTCATTCGCAGAGACGGAGGATGTGCAGCACATGTCGACTAGAATAGGTGTGGGATGAATGAAATTTAGATCCGTAACAGGAATCTTGTGTGACCTGAAAATGCCTATAACACTTAAAAGAAAGGTATATCAGACTATTGTTATACCCATGAAATGTATGACTCCGAATGTTGGACTATTTTCAACTCCTACTCTAGGCAACTCGAAACAGCAGCAATGCGAATGCTTAGATGGTCGGCAGGAGTAACACTAAAAGATAGGATTAAAAGTTCACGCATTCGTGGTAGCCTGGGTGTCAAAGACATAAACAGTAAGCTGGAGGAACGACACTTGAGATGGCTATGGGCACATAAGACGGAGACCACAAGACCACACAGTGAAGCGGGCAATGTTTATGGATCTTCATCGACAATCATCCAGAGAAACACCAAAGAACTCCTAAATGACTCAATGCTCCAAAATACTACAGAGAAACGGCCTGGATGAAAACTATATCCAGAATCGAAGAAGATATAGCCTGAGAACGAAAAGAGCCAATCCAAACATCCTACCTAGGCAATGAGTTGGGACAGTGCAAGGAAGAAGAAGAAGAAATACATGTACGAAAGTAAATGAGACAAGAGTGGTATGCTGAAATAAAAGAGTGTGACATTCTATCCATTACGTACCTCTTTGAGGAAGCGTGATAGTAAATAAGTTACTTGCTTAATGGTGTTAATAACTGAGCGTTGGCGTAAATAAAAAAAAATATAAATTTGATTGACTTTCGAGGTATTTCTGCGCAGTCAATTCACTTAAATCATTGGCATTAATTAATTTTTAACGATTATTTCTGCTATTCTCTTTTGATAAATATAAATAAAATCAACAGTTTTGAATTTTATTGAAGATTGATGAATTGTTAACGCTGCAATTCTCACGGACCTGGTTACGCAACGCCAATGCAAATAAGCAATCCTTATCAGTGGGTGTCATAATTCATTCATGATATTAATAAGATAGAAGATATGCCGTGTGACAATGAAAAAACATCCAACCAGATAGTGGAACCTTGTGTGAAGATGGATAGTGGAAATATAAATGTGTAATATGAGGAGTTTCATAAAATGTCCTCCAATGAGGCTCGACCCCTCTGTGAATCGGACCGTCGCAATGAGTATAATCTTATTTAATTTAATGATTGGTCCCCCTACAATATGTCCGTGCTGTATGCCAAGTGCTATATGTTCCATGTTAATTTTAGCTTTGTTTAAAGGGTGATTTTTAATACATTATCTTTATGTATTATTGTCTGTATATATTTTTACAGGAAATGTATGCTAAAATTGTTATCGTATGAAATTATCGCAAATCTTAAGTGTACAGTTTTTGCATTTTCAGAATTGCAAATTATTATTTCTTTTTAAAGAATAATTTGTAATTTATTTTTTATTTGTATTTAATTGAAAAGTGTGTCCCCAATAATTTTTATACAGGGTCTAAGCATTTTGTTAGTAGTTCAAAAATAATGTGTGTTGGCGAGTACAAGGATTGAACGTGGAGGCTGAGTGGATATTTTTCCACAGATCAAATATGTGTAGAAAAATATCCACTCAGCCTCCACGCTGTACCAAGTAAACTGTATTTTTTTTGCTACACTCTGATAAATAAAAAAGGCACAGCGCATAAAGTTAAAACCGTATATTCTCACAGCTGAGCAATTGTGATAACAATTTTCAATAATTTAATAAAACAAAAAATATCACGCCATTTTGAGATAAATATTGATAACTTTGAGAATCAACAAAATGTAAACAAAAAAGACAATTGACCTTTGTTAAATGCAATTAACCTTTATGTTAAACATTTATTTAGGTAATTTTGATAATTTCATATGTGTATATAATTTTAAATATTATATTTCAACTCCATATGCGCAAAGAATTTCTAATCTCAAAACTTTGAACAAAACAACATGGAGACTTTCAATACGTGTATTATCTATCTAATTAAAATACTTTTCCGATAACAAAGAGCATGAATTGCTTCAGTTTGTCCCAACATATTAAATCTATTATACCATGGCTGTGTTATAGTAATGCTGTACATTTTTCTCTGTGGTTTCCTCGGCGACCACGATGGAGAGGCATAATGGCTGGCAATCAGATTCCTCCTACAAACGCAGTTCTATTTATGCAACTAAATTAAATATATATTGTTTCATGATAAGAAATTATGATAGCAGTGTTACAGTGACAACATTATACAATTTAAAAATAATATAATCATTTTAGATTTCATAGCTACTAATATGTGACTCTAATAAATAATGTTATTTTAAATTATGAACACAGTTGAAACCCCCAGTATTTTAAAATAAGACAATACATATTTAAGTACTGCTCAACTCGCACAGTAATTTCTATGCAAATTATCTAATCTAGAGGGAGTGACACAGCGCTCCGTATCACATCTAGAACAAACTCTTTTGCGATGGTTTCGGTGAGAGGGAGGACATTTTATTATCTTTTTATGCTAGCTGTAGACAAATTACACCAACTCTACAGCTTCTTTTCTCTTGTTCCTGTAGATATTTTTGCCTTACTTACTTGACATCACGCCATTTCCCTATGGGGGTACACAGAGAGGATAGAGTTCCACACTCTTCTGATCTGACACACAAGTCGCGCCTTATTCACACATTTTCGCACACAAGTTGGACGATTTTTGAGGCTCCTAACAGGATCATCCTTCAGTATCTGGTTGATTTGGTCATTCTACGTCTACTACTGGGAAGACTTTGGTGGCTGGGTCATGTGGAGAGAATTTCCGAGCATCAAGCACCAAAGTCCCTGCTGAACTCAAGGCCAATAGGGCGAAGGAGCTTAGGAAGGCCAAAATTAAGATGGAGTGATAAACGTCCTCAAAGACATCTCTGCCTTAGAGTTTCGGAACTGGAGAGAACTGGCACTAGACCGAGATGAGTGGAGGAAAATTATTGAGGAGGCCAAGACCCACCAAGGATTATAGTGCCAAGAGTGATGATGATGACGTCAATTTTTATAAAAATAGAGATGCGAACACGGAATACATGTCTTATCAATATTCTTACTATTTTCAAACTAAGCTAAACGCTTGTGCTATGAAAATAGGACTAACTTGCTGGTCTGGAATGAGGTTCGATCCCACGACCTTTGGATCACGAGGCGAGAGTCCTAACCACAAGACCGACATCTTCCGTAGTCATCCTCTCTTTCCGGTGCTGTCGACACTTGCGTCATATATTTTTCTTACCATTCTTTCTTCATTCATTCACTTAAAATGCCCAAACCATCTGAGCGACCCTTTTAAAATCTACTAACTATGCTAAGATCAGCTTTACATTATTTCTTAACATCTTCATTATTTATTGTGTCATAAATGGATTTGCCACAATACATCTAAGTGTCTCATCTCATCTCCACCGCATTCAGTCTACTGCCATCACTTATTTAATGCCATAAGAGAGATTAACCTGGATAGCAACACAAAAATCCGAGTAAAAGGAAAATATACCAAAGTCATAAAAACATCAGCTGGCATCAGGCAAGGCATAGCCCATTTCTCTTTAACTGCATAATGGACAACATTATTGCAGAAGTTGCATCTCTGAATTGCAGTACACTCTTGGTAAGGAAGCAGTGAGAATTTTCTTTAACTTACAGAGAATGCTTCTGCTCAAAGTATAATACAGTAAACCCCCGTTCATCGGGACCCTGGCGAGTGCGGATTCGTTATATCGCGATCATTTTTGTCTGGACACTTGTCTGGTCTTGACATGTACCAGGAATTGTCAAAATGAATGGTGACACATGTGTGCTATCTCATTTCTCGCTCACTCTCATGCTGCACATGCACAAACATTTCATATGTAAAATTACAAGCATCATTGAGACAAAAGAACGCCAGTACCTGGTCCCTAGTAGGGTTGAGTCAGCGCATTTGAGTTTATCCTTCAGTGTAAGCTTAGTTTCAGTTTCAAACGCATCCTAATCAAATTAACATATTTTTATCGCTTTGTAATTTTTAAAATGTCAAAAAGACAATGTGAAGAATCAGTTAAGAAAACTCGCAATGTGGTGACTTTAGAAAAGAAACTAAAAATTATCGAAATGATAGAAAATTGTGGAAAATTTACAGTTGCGGGAAGGGATTTCAAATTGGCCGAGTCTACAGTCTGTTCAACTGTGCAACAAAAAGACAGAATTAAAAAGGCTGGTGAGAGTGTTACTCCAATTTCAGCGACGAAAGTCTCACGAACCAGAAGTTTTTTGATAACGGAAATAGAAAATTTATTAAGCAAATGGATAGAGGAGCTAAATCAAAACCACATGCCTGTTAGTACCCAAATCATAATGAATAAATCGCTTAGTCTTTGGGATCATTTAAAATCTCAACATGGAGGAGAAGAAGTTTTTAAAGCAAGCAAAGGTTGGTTTGATCCTTCAAGTTTGTGTTTACTGGGGTATTATGCTGTGTTGTTACGACCTTTCGGGCCGACGTTTCGGATCCCATTGCAGGGTCCATCATCAGGGCTGATGTGTTATTGTGAGTGATGGTGTTGTGGTTAAATATCGCCTTGCAATACCGTGCCGAAGTCATGATGTGTTGTGTTGTGTGTATGATTCATCTGTTGTCTGATCACTATCTCTGTGGAGTCTGCGACGAGAATGACTTTGAAGTGCCGGATACCAAGATGTTTTTATTTTGAGACCATCATCTCTATTAATATTTATCGGGTGCTTGTAGATTTCTAGTGCTTCCTTGATAAGACGCGTATGGTGACTTTTAGGCTTTCCAAGGATTTTCGGTTCGAATGCAAAATGATGGTCGGTATCCAGAAAATGCTCAGCCAGTGCTGATTTTTCTGGATGACCGAGTTTGCATGCCCGTTTGTGCTCGTTGACCCTTTTGGAAATTGTACGCGTATACTTTATCGCAGTCTTGACAATCGAGTCTATACACACTGTCTGTTTCTAAGCGATCTCGATCCTTCACTGATCTCAACAAATCCTTAATTTTTGAGTTGGTACCAAAAACTGTCTTAATGTCTCTTTTCTTGAGAGCTCTGGCAATTCTGTCTGTAACGCTTACAACAAAAAGTAGAAAGGCGATGCCTTTGCACTCGATTTCTGTGGGCGAACAGACCTCGTTCTTGTGACGCGTTGTATCTGTCGCTTCTTGTAACCATTGCTTTCCATCCGTCGCTGAGTGTTATCATTTTTTACTGTAGATATTCGTCTTGGCATATCCTTTTGGCCCTCGTGGCCAAAGTGTTGATGAGACCTCTTTTTTAAGCAGGATGATGGTGGAAATTCGCATGTAGATAACGGTTTGTATGCGTAGGCTTCCTATAAACTCTGTGTCCGAAACTCCCATCGGCTTTCTTTTTTATTTCGACATCAAGAAAAGGCAGCACGTTGTCTCTCTCTACCTCCATGGTGAACTTCAGGTTCTTATGTAGTGAATTAATGTTCCCCACGGAAACAATTAAATAACAGGTGCGGTCCGCTGAGTTCGCTTCCGAAGCCCCGATGTACTAGCAGGCCGGGAGTGTAGAGCGCAGAAAATTTTCCAAGTCCAGAATCCGAGCCAAGTCGTCGCCTCAGGTGGTAAAAACAAGTCCAATAAATCCAAAATCGTAGCCAAGTCCAAATGCAGAAGTCAGTAGAAAATCCAGAGTCCAAATCCAAAGAAGAAAAGCAGGGGTCAAGCAGGGTGTGAAGTAAAACGCAGAATAAATGTTCCAGTAGGCGTACTCGGCAGAGGCTCCCAGCAGAATGAGGCACTCGCCCGCCCGGCGCAGTATTTATACAGTGCGGAAAGCTTCCCCCTGACTCGCGCCGCCGACCAATCAGCGCGCTCGATTCACCGGGCGCTCGGAGCGCAAAATGTCGGCCTCCCGTGCCGATTCGCGGATTAAAATTAAATATTTTAATCGATAGCAAATTAAACGCCACCCCCCCGGGGATTTTAACACATCATCTATACCAATCTATGTCTTGCCCATAGGATGATGTCGTTTACTGGAACCGCAAGAGTGAATTTACCTAGTTATTCAACAAAATATGCCGATTTACCGCGGCATTTTCAAGAATTAATTTACATTTAATTCGGTTAAAAATAGTAAACATGATTTTACGAGATTCTAAGTTATACCATTCGATAGATCTCAACCAAGCGCATCCTTTGGTGATATTTTCAAGTATGTCGGATAGATATTAATTGCGTAATAGGCAGACAAAGTGTGTCACCTCAAACAAAGCGCACTGGCAAACTTTCAGATAAGCAAAAACATATCACTCCCATAGATGTTCACACGAGGAACACAATAAAAAATGTTTCAGCTCGCTGGGATGTCTGTAACGTCCGTAATCAGAGTTCAAAAATATTCACTTTGGCCCTCGACTCCAGCCGCGCGGCGCCACTATGGCGCCGGGTTTTTTCCATTACCCGCGCGGGCTGTACAGGCGGCGCGGTCAAGCGAGTTTATTAGGGCCCACGCGAGATATTTTACTGTCAATTTAAACATTTTTTATTTTAATTTCTACTTTACAATACCACACAAAGGACTCATTTGGCACATTTAAATACTTATGTATTTTTACTTCCTCGCCTCTTCGAGGCAGGACATTTACATAAATTCCATCAAAATAGCGGCCATTCTATGATAGTCCGCGGCGCTCCGCGCGATTTAAAAATGATTTTATTCCCATCGCGCGAGCTTTCCCTGTATATCAAGACCACGAAACATCAATTTTATTCAGTATTACATTTACAAATGTCTTATCTAATTCTTAAATATTTCATTAAATATTTCATTAAATATTTCATCAAACTTAAATATTTCATTTTCTTAAGTATTTCAAATATTTCAACACTTTACAAGATAAGACCAAAAATGTAATTTCTTCGTGGAATTTTTCCAACGCCCTCCGTCGGAGATGTCACATATCGCCGGCTCAGTGCCCGCGCCGACTATCCGCTTGGAGGCGAGGTGGGCCCATACAACGGACCTGAGCCCTCCGTAAGGGCCAACATTCATGACTTCAGACGGGTCATCATCATCACATCGTCATATCAGACGGGTCATCATCATCATCATCATCATCCCGTCGTCATAATTCCACCTGTCCGATACAATTAAGGTGCTCTAAAAAATCACCTAGTTTGTCTTCCCCATGCGGCCAGATTCCAAACATGTCATCGATGTATCTCCACCAGACCTTCGGAGTAAAGGATACTGTGTCCAGTGCTGTTTCCTCGAATTTCTCCATAAAAAAGTTAGCAATCACCGGAGAAAGTGGATTACCCATCGTTACGCCTTCCACTTGTTGGAAGAGCTCACCTTGGAAAGAGAAGTATCCACTCATCAGGCAGTGCTCAAAAAGTGCGCAGATGTCTTCATCATAAATTTCTTCCAACAGACTCATATCGTCGTCCACAGGCACATTAGTGAAGAGGGATATGATGTCAAAACTGACTAGTATATCACCCCTTTCACACTTCATTTCTTTTAACATCTTGACAAAGTGTGCTGAATCTTTCTCCCATGAGGACGTCTTCCCTGTCTGCATTAGTAGGAGACCGGCCAAATACTGTGACGGCTTGTATGTTGGCGCTCCTATTGCGCTCACAATTGGTCTTAGTGGCACTCCATCCTTATGGATTTTGGGAAGCCCAATGGGATCCGAAACGTCAGCCTGAAAGGTCGTAACAACACGGCATAATACCCCAGTAAACACAAATTTGAAGTGGCCGTGAAAACCTAAGAACATTCTTGGTTTGATCGGTTTAGAAAACGATCAAACTTGCATAGCCTTAAAATGATTGGCGAATCAGCTAGTGCAGATATAGAATCAGCTGAAAAATATCCAATGGAATTCCGTGAAATTGTGGAAAGGGGAAATTATCCACCAAATTTAATGTGGATGAGATGGGACTCTATTGGAAAAGAATGCCAACACCTACGTTTATTTCCATAGACGAGAAGACTGCTTCTTTCAAACTCTCTCTGATGGTGTACAAAAGACAATATCACTGGAAGACGGCTCACACTGCGGTCAGCTGAATCGTAGGCACTCTACACGCTGGTAGTACCAAGCAGACCTGGAGCCACCAAGTTTGCGGAATGTGGTTTCAGCTTTGCGGGCCCAGCTATGTGGAATCAGCTGCCTCCAGTGCTGGGATCTATGGAGAACCAGGAACACTTCGAGAAGAGCCTAAAAACTCATTTTTTCGGGATGTCGCGCCTGTAAAGCGCCCTTGAAGCGTCTCTTATGCAAAAATGGCACTATATAAATTAACATAAACATTAAAGCGTCCAAGGATCCCCTAATGCTTCTTCTAGTTGGAAACGCATCACGCAGGACTGTCATACGCTCTCCGAATCTGTTCCCGTGCGAAAGTTATGTGTTAAAACCATTGAAAAGGCCCTTTCTTTTCACAATCAATGCATGGAATTGTTAGAAGAGAATGATAAAGATTACGAGCGAGTGAGTGCTGTGAAATGTGGCTGTAATGCATTACTTGACAGTTATTGGCAAATTTTGTACAATAAACGTGGATAGGCCAAACAAGAGAATCTAGATTCCTTTTTGCAATGCGGAACAAAATGAATAAATTATTAATTATTTAACGTAAGCCATTTTGCGTTATTAATATTGTTTTTTATTAATAATGTGTTTTTCGAATATTACAATGTTTTTTCAAAATCCCCCGTTGATTGCGAAATTTCACTTATCGCGACCGCATCCAGAACGTATCCCCCACGATGAACGGGGGTTACCTGTACAATCATCTCTGTAATGAAAGCAAAATGTATGACATTTTTCAAAGACCTATTATGGTAAGAGTTCAAGGTGCAGTCAGATGGGGGTGACGGCTTCGACGATACTGATACCAACATGTACAGAGAATGAATATAACAAGATTACCATGTATAGCTCTGCATGGCGTACCAGATGGACAGCGTCCACTAGGGATACCCCCGAAGCGATAAAGAGATAGCTAAAATTCAGCATTACAGGAGGAAACTCCTTACTCCTCCAAACTTACTTCTGCACATTTATTTAGACTTCAGAGTCTAAATAAAGTTGAAGAAGAAGATGAAGTTGAACAGCCATGGAGACACTACGCAGCCCTGTTTGACATTTTTTTGTGAACGATCCATTGATTCTTACACAGGCAGTACTTTAAAAGTTCCTTGCACATTCCATACCCTTTCTTTCATCACCGACCTTAGTCTTTCTATCGAAATTCTTCTATATATATATATAGAAGAATAAATATATATATATATATATAGAAAGAATAAATATATATATATATATATATATATATATATATATATATATATATTATATAGACGACTAAATATATATATATATATATATATATATATAATATATTAGGTCCTTACATATGAAATTGGCGTTTTGCCGTACTGGCAAATTTGATCTTGGTTAGGAATTCCAAATCCAAATTTATACAGCTATTTACTCATGTATTTGTGTTTTGAAAATTATAATTCATTTGTTTTTTCCTCAATTGTGTTTTTCTTTGCGTCACTCAGTTTACAAAATGAAAAACTTGAAATATCGCGTTATTTACGAGTACGAGTTCCACCGTGGCACCAGTGCTGCAGAAACGGCTCGAAGGATTAATGATGTGTATGGCGACGATGCCGCAAAAGAAAACACAGGGCGTTTTTGGTTCCAACGTTTTCGTTCTGGAAATTTCGACCTGCAGAACAAGCCCCGTGGACGGCCGGAGACCAAAGTTGATAATGAAGAATTGAAGGCTATTGTGGAAGCGGATCCATCGCAAACCACATCCGAGTTAGCTGCAGGCTGCGGTGTTAGAGATAAAACTGTTTTAATCCACTTGAAGCAAATTGGTAAGGTGAAAAAGCTTGAAAGGTGAGTACCTCACGAATTGAGTGAAGCAAATCAACAAACGCGCGTTGACTGCTGCGTTGCTTTACTCAACCGGCACAATAATGAAGGAATTTTAAATCGAATCATTACCTGTGATGAAAAGTGGATCCTGTACGATAATCGGAAGCGCTCATCGCAATGGCTGAACCCTGCCAAATCAGCCAAACCATGCCCCAAGCGAAAATTGACTCCAAAAAAGTTACTTGTGAGCGTTTGGTGGACTAGTGCTGGTGTCGTTCACTACAGCTTTCTTAAATCTGGCCAGACGATTACGGCAGATGTTTATTGTCAGCAACTGCGAACCATGATGGAAAAGCTAGCTGCTAAACAACCGAGGCTGGTTAATCGCTCTAGGCCACTGCTGCTCATGATAACGCTAGACCACACACTGCACAACAGACGGCTACCAAATTAGAGGAGCTTCAATTGGAATGTCTAAGACATCCACCGTACTCTCCGGACCTTGCCCCAACAGATTACCATTTTTTTCGAAATTTGGATAACTTCTTGCACAGGAAAAATTCAACTCCGATGGGGCAGTCCAAACCGCCTTCAAAGATTTTAT
>JADDOH010024021.1:0-24047 GCA_016648135.1 Agrypnia vestita
AGGAATTCCAAATCCAAATTTATACAGCTATTTACTCATGTATTTGAGTTTTGAAAATTATAATTCATTTGTTTTTTCCTCAATTGTTTTTTTCTTTGCGTCACTCACTTTACAAAATGAAAAACTTGAAATATCGCGTTATTTACGGTACGAGTTCCACCGTGGCACCAGTGCTGCAGAAACGGCTCGAAGGATTAATGATGGTATGGCGACGGTGCCGCAAAAGAAAACACAGTGCGTTTTTGGTTCCAACGTTTTCGTTCTGGAAATTTCGACCTGCAGAACAAGCCCCGTGGACGGCCGGAGACCAAAGTTGATAATGAAGAATTGAAGGCTATTGTGGAAGCGGATCCATCGCAAACCACATCCGAGTTAGCTGCAGGCTGCGGTGTTAGTGATAAAACTGTTTTAATCCACTTGAAGCAAATTGGTAAGGTGAAAAAGCTTGAAAGGTGGGTACCTCACGAATTGAGTGAAGCAAATCAACAAACGCGCGTTGACTGCTGCGTTGCATTACTCAACCGGCACAATAATGAAGGGATTTTAATCGAATCATTACCTGTGATGAAAAGTGGATCCTGTACGATAATCGGAAGCGCTCATCGCAATGGCTGAACCCTGCCGAACCAGCCAAACCATGCCCCAAGCGAAAATTGACTCCAAAAAAAGTACTTGTGAGCGTTTGGTGGACTAGTGCTGGTGTCGTTCACTACAGCTTTCTTAAATCTGGCCAGACGATTACGGCAGATGTCTATTGTCAGCAACTGCAAACCATGATGGAAAAGCTAGCTGCTAAACAACCGAGGCTGGTTAATCGCTCTAGGCCACTGATGCTTCATGATAACGCTAGACCACACACTGCACAACAGACGGCTACCAAATTAGAGGAGCTTCAATTGGAATGTCTAAGACATCCACCGTACTCTCCGGACCTTGCCCCAACAGATTACCATTTTTTTCGAAATTTGGATAACTTCTTGCACAGGAAAAATTCAACTCCGATGGGGCAGTCCAAACCGCCTTCAAAGATTTTATTGATTCCCGTCCGAATGGTTTTTTTAGTAAAAGGATCGATGAACTACCTATGAGATGGCAAAAGTGCATGGATAGCAATGGTACATACTTTGATTAAATAAATATATTATAATTAAAAAAATCGGCTTTATGTTCCTCCTATACTAAACGCCAATTTCATATGTAAGGACCTAATATTTCATTTAAACTCGGGACAGCACATAACTGCGCCATTTTAACATTATAAAATAATTTGAATTTGATAATTTCGAAGAGAAATATTAACCAGCATGTGCCGTAAATATTGATGGCGAAATAAATTTTATGTGTGCAATAGGTACCTACGTCGAAAAAATTTTTTGTATTAGAATGCATTTTTTAAGCCTCGAAGTGGTGAAATCCCTGAACAAAAGTGGTGAGGCAAAACGGAACAGTGTGGTATTTTTTTTTTTTTTTTTTTTAAATAGAGATGCGATTTTATCTACCTATTTATTTTTTTGTACTGTATTTTATCTATTTTGCCTATCTCTTTGAGAAAAAGTCATGGTGGTGAGTTAGTTAGTTACTTACTTAATTAGTTGTCGTCACGCCATTTAACCTGGGGTTAGGCAGATAATATGGAGTTCCATACAAATTTCGCCTCATCCACATCCATACATCTTCGCCAGCAAGCCCGACTGTTCCAGTAACTGGCTTATAATGCCACGTCTTCCACGGTTACCCTCTCTTTCTGGCAAAACTTGCGCCACTTATTTATATTTTTTGCAATATTTATTGAATTGGCGTTAACTTTGTGAAATGATATTATAATTGTATATAAATAAATATATCACTTGTCTCAGACCACTAATGAATCTAGGAATACACGACTAGTTTCAACAACTGTAGATGTTGTCATCATATAATCATCATATACCCATTGATGACAACATCTGCAGTTGTCGAAACTAGTCGTGTATTACTAAACTTATTAGTTGTCTTAGACAAGTGATATATTTATTTATATATAATTATATTTTGTATCATTAATTGCTCATTCATTCACTCAATATACCCGAATAATTCGATTGACCATTTTTAATTCTATCATCCGTACATCAATCAGCTTTCTTAATTTCATTTTTCTTTACTCTAGCATAAATGGATTTGCCACACATGCTTCGGAGTGATTTCATTTCCAGTGGATTCAGTTTACTTTAGTTCATCTTCTGCCAGCTCCAGACTACAGGTTGTACTAAAAACTAAACTATCTAACTGTATCGAAAATTAATTTAAATTACTATTAAAATCATGTTACAACCTTTTAAATTTATATGTTTCCTCTTATTGATTAAATTTATGTTTGTAGTTTCTCTATTGGTTATATCTATACGTTTAAAACTCACTGTATGTCTATCTATCTGTTCTCTATATAAATCTACACCGTTTGTCCGATTCGATTCAAATTTTGCATATTTATGCTTTAGAACCCGGCGGGTAACAAAGGCGACATTTCCCCCCTATTCTTTTGCCCCTTCCCCTCCCCCTGATATATTTTCGTTGGAAATCTGTACCATTCTACCGATCGGACTCGAAATTTGGAAACTTATTCTTTAGGACCCGGCGCACACTGGGTCGAAACCGTAATTTGAGGGACTTAGGGACCAACTTTCTTTTTTTACTTTTTTCTTTATGCGGATGGATAGAGCTCATTAACCTTATCAATAGTTGTCCTATAAAACTTTTTCCTAAACTTTATAGTTTGAATAACTATGAATAGAATACAACGTTGTTTACTTCACACAATGACAGTTTAATTAAACAAATAAATTAAAACGTTTTCGATGCTTACTGCATCATCTTCAGTAATATACTAACTTAAGACTAGAAGATATTTTATCTACTACATGGGGGCGGGAGATGTCGGGAGCGGGGGAGGAGTAGGCAGAAAGTGAAAGTGGTTGCTGGGAGGGGCTAGTATGGTAAGAAGGGGGGATGTAATAGGTGGTGTTTGTATGTTTAAGGCCTTATCATTATTAAGATGAATTTCTATATTTTCCAAGATGTCCAATTTCTTTCCTTTTATGCATACATGCAACACTCCGTGTCATCATACTTGAAGTGATGTCCCTCTGATCTCACATGGTCTGCCATCTCTGAATTAATATTGAAATTTTTTATCCCATATTGAAATTTTTTATCCCATATTGAAATTTTTTATACCACAGACCTTCTTAATTTATGTGAAGATAGAAAGTTTAGACCCGCGTTCTACACAAACAACACCATTAAGAAATAGATTTTCAATAATAAAACGAAAATAGAACATCTAGATAATAGTGGAGTTTATAAAATTAACTGTGGAAACTGCCAAACATGCTATATAGGACAAACCGGAAGAAAAATAAAAACGCGAATAGATTAACATTTTAAAGGGATAAAAAATTTCAATATTAATTCAGAGATGGCAAACCATGTGAGATCAGAGGGACATCACTTCAAGTATGATGACATGGAGTGATCCATGTATGCAAAAAAGGGAAGAAATTGGACATCTTGGAAAATATAGAAATTCATCTAAATAATGATAAGGCCTTAAACATATAAACACCACCTATTACATCCCCCCTTCTTACCATACTAGCCCCTCCCAGCAACCACTTTCACTTTCTGCCTACTCCTCCCCCGCTCCCGACAACTCCCGCCCCCATGTAGTAGATAAAATATCTTCTAGTCTTAAGTTAGTATATTACTGAAGATGATGCAGTAAGCATCGAAAACGTTTTAATTAATTTGTTTAATTAAACTGTCATTGTGTGAAGTAAACAACGTTGTGTTCTATTCATAGTTATTTACAATGAACTTCCACAAAGTTAATCACGAAAATTTCGAAATATCTTTATAGTTTGGGCCAAAAAAAAAAGTTTTGTATTTTTTGTATGGAGCGGATCAAATAAAATTAAATTTCTGCGAAGTGGTGACTGACCCTGATTTGAAACCTTTTTTTTCTCATACCTTGTCTAGTCTACCATCGTTTGATGCTATTAACGTGTACATAAACTTGCAACTCTACCAGATAAATGGATCGAAAAAATAAAAAAACGTATATATTTATAATATTATTTTTTATTTTCTTAATACATTTTATGTCAAACTAAATATGAAATAGTGAGTACAAGTACATTATAACACAAATAATCAACAAAAAACCAACAAAATAAGACTAAAAACTAACTAAATGAACACTTAATAATACAAAATAAAACTTATTTTTTTACAATTGTAGATAGTATTTTTATGATAAATATACATGTGTACCAGAGCTAGCAGCAGAAAGTTGGCCGGTAGATTCCTGACTATGTTTTGAGTCTAAAATTTTCAAGCAACCATGGCCAATAGTCATGGAGATACGCAATATCAAAGTTTGCCTTTTAAAATTTTTGCAAGGTTTTTATCATTTTATTCGACTCGTATTAAAGCGAATGAATTTTTCATAAAAGATAATATACTGTAATGATAGTTCTACTTTTTGCAAAAAAATAAGTAAGAAATATTGAAAAAAAATGCAAACTTTGATATTGCATATCTCCATAACTACTGATATTAAGCCATGGTTGCTTGCATATTTTAGACTCATAACATAGTCAGGAATCTACCGGCCAAGTTTCTGCTGCTAGCTCTGATACATCATATACTATCGTAATTTGTAAAATAATATGTTTGCTGTTGTATTATTAGGTGTTCATTTAGTTAGTTTTTAGTCTAATTTTGTTGGGTTTTTTGTTGATTATTTGTGTAATAATATACTTGTACTAACTATTTCATATTTAGTTTGACATAAAAGAAATTAAGAAAATAAAAAATAATATTATAAATATATACGTTTTTTTATTTTTTCGATCCATTTATCTGGTAGAGTTGCAAGTTTATGTACACGTTAATAGCATCAAACGATGGTAGACTAGACAAGGTATGAGAAAAAAAAAGGTTTCAAATCATGGTCAGTCACCACTTCGCAGAAATTTAATTTTATTTGATTCGCTCCATACAAAAAATACAAAAATTTTTTTTTTGCCCAAACTATAAAGTTTAGGAAAAAGTATCATAGGACAACTATTGATAAGGTTAATGAGTTCTGTCCATCCGCATAAAGAACGACCCAGTGTGCGGCGGGTACCATAGGTGACATTTCCTTCCTCCTATTTTACTCTTTCCCTTTCCCCTGATACATTTTCGATGCAAATCTAAACCGTTCGAATCGAACGTACGTTTCCCCCACAAATTTATTTTCTACTTTATCTTTTACCCATGCAACGCCGGGTACAAACGGTTAGTATTTATATAAATTTTCATGTTTTTTATCTATATTAATATATAAAGAGGTATAGTTTGTAAGTTTGTATGTAGGAAGTAATTTCCGAAACTTGTCATCTGATTTCAAAAATTCTTTCACCAATATTTAGAATGTACTTTCAAGGTGGACATAGGCTATATATTATTACGACAAAATAAAGGTCTTTCCATGGTGACCTATTTCACAACTAAAGTAGACTAAAAAATGTCGAGCGATGCGTTTTTTACGAACGCTTCCTTAACGGCAAGAGATATTTAAATACTTTCTATAGAGAGGTCTTTGAACTCAAAAATTCCACGACGACATGTATCTATATGTTGAGATTAATACACAAATTGATAAAATATGACTAAAAGTTTCTAAAAATCTACGCGTAAAAGCCCTGCGAGTGATCTTGTAAGTTATAACGCTACATTGTGTTGTATATTTAAAAAATTTCAGTTAATTTATTAAATTCAAGTAATACATAACATGAATGTATCCGAGTTGCTTAAAGTTTACAACTTGTATCTTATTATTTGTAGAATGCCAGTAAAACCGCAGCCTCCCTCAGATGCCATTCCTGCCGGCGTCCATAGGAAGATCCTTGGTATCAACATTCCTGCCGGCCAGCCAGGTGAGAGATGCCGAGATCCGTGAGGAAGAACCCAACGCCTGAGGTGTTTATAGCCGAAACAACTGCGGGGAAGTGGATATTATAACTAAATGCTACACATAAAAATAACTGCACGAAATCAAGAATTTTTTAACGTTTGGAACAAATTTCAAATTACTGGAAGGGTCTGATATATCTCGAAACACCATTTCTGCAGAACATATGTTTTCCTATTCCAATGATTATTCATCGACTTTTTTACATTTTTTAAACGAATTACATATAAATATGAATGAGTATTTTTTTCTTCCGGAAGCTTTGAAATTTGATGGTATGATTGCTTTAAATTATTAAAGCATAGTAAAATTTGGTAAATCTAATAAAAAGAGTTAAATTATCTCATTTGAAAATTAAAATTTCTCCGCTGTTTGAATCTTTTTTTTTATTTATTTTAAATTTTTTTTTTACAAATACATTCTTTTTTTACAAGATAGTGACATTAATTTATGATGGATGTTTTTCTACTACATGAGTGTCATAAACTCGTGTGTAGGAGAGGAGATCATTACATTATACATTTAAAAAGAATTATGTCATAAAATATACATATTCATCAGGTAATAAGTATATGTATAGACGGACAATCAAGTAATAATAAGTAAGTAATAGGTATATATATGTATATATATATATATATTATAATATAATTTATATAATAAGTAAGCAATAATTAGGTAATAAAAAGTAATAAGTAAGTAAAAGGTACATAAATAATAAAAATAAAAATTTTATCATTTCTGAATTTATTTTTCACGTTTTTTTTAAATGATTTATAATTTTCCTAAGTCCTCATTTCAACAGGCAATTCGTTGAACCATTTCACACCTCTGAATGTGTAGTGATGCTGAGTAGTTGTGGTATGTATCACAGGGATACGTAATTTAGGAAGTGTTACATTTCTGCTACTTGACACTCTTTGGGTTAGTTCGTTATCACGTTGTCGTTAGATATGTAAGGTATAATTATAGAACTCAGTAACCTACTGATTGAACTTCTACTATTTGAGCTAAGCGAGATTTAGTTTAAGTAAGAAACTGCTCCACAGACGGACAAATATTCTAGAAGACAAATATAAAGTGTTTCAGACAGTTAGAAGTTTCTCGAGTAAAAATTTGTTTAAATTTTATAATAGTACTCCAGTTAAGTTTGTGTCCATTGACTTTATATTATAGAGGTCTCATAGAGACGAAATTATATTTTTTGTGTGGGAAGTAGGTATGGAGTCTTTTTTGGGTGTTAATAGGACTTTAGACCTATCGGACGGTTGGCTTAAGTGATCACTTTACAAAATGTAACGTTCACCATTTCCACCCATGATATAATATCACATTTATCAATTTTTTTGGAAGTTGTATGTATTTTTAAATTTTTTATATTTTCACATTTATCACTAGCGCCACCGACGTCCAAAGCTGTTTTATTCCCCTAATCAAATACAGATTAAAAATTCCAATCAAAAAAATAAATACCTCATTAGTGACATCTTTTTTTATTTGCTATATTAGAAAGATAAAGGACTCCGGCGTGCAACAAAAACTATAGCAAGGGTGGATCACCGGTCGCAACATTGGGGGTGGAATCATCTGGGGAGTTATATCATCATACTTTACTTCATTTCAAAGTTCAATACCTTTTAAAAAAATTACATCACTAAATGTAAATTTTAATAGAGAACGTACCTTGCTTTCATATCATACCATGATAGCCAAAACATCGTAAACGACAAATAGCTTTTATTTGTTAAAAGCGCCCTAAACGGCGCCTAAACACCTCAATTTGATAATAACACTAAATTATTACATGCAAAATGGATCGTAAGTCCAACCGTATCCTAAACCATTTAATCGTAAGTCACGGCGACCTAAAATGTAGGCAAAACATCGAAAGGATCAAAGGTCCCTTGAGTTTATTTAGTTCTTCGCTAACAGGAGTGTCGAATATCGTAAACGACATCATAAGTGACAAAGGTTAACAGATGTATCGCCAAATAGCCAGGCAAAATAACGTAACCACTAAATAGTGAAAATTTAACGATTTTTATAATTAACACCTGATATAAAATTTAGTTCATAAAGTACCTACGTATATTCCTTAAAAAATGAGAAATAAAAACCTTCTCCGGTAAAATTTTGTGTCTGTCACTGTCACGATGTTTTGGGTATCAACGACGTATGCATATTATAAAAAATAATATTTTAAAATTAACACCAAAAAAAGTTTATGGCAACAATAAAATATCTATATTTTATGCCAGCATTGAATATAAAAATAAAGGATAAGAGATAACATGTAAGATAAGATGAATAACACAAATATATAATAAATTTTATTGTATATTTTGTAAAAAAAAACTTTAATACAGGGGAAAAATAATTCCACATGACGACAAAAGCTTGACAATCGATCACGAGACTGACTCATTTGATGAAAATCTGCAACGCCGATAATACTGTGCCAAGAGGAAAGTAAAATATACTCCTACATACACACAGATGAAAACTTTCCGAAATTCCGTGCCTGTAGGATTTTTTAAAGGACCCGAAAATTAATGCAACGCATAACAATTTTAGGTATCGTAAAAACAGCATTTTTCATTGCCTTTAATTAATGTTTGAAGTGCCCACACGCGTTGATAAGATTGGATTTTTAAAAATTAAAAAAACATTTATATTTGTAAGGGATGCTTCGTCTCGCGGATCAGAGAATATTTTCATTTAATAAAACCTCATACGCCGATTCAATTTTCCGATGTTAAATATTTTTTCATTCTAGCAAACATGATTTGACGAAGGTATAGCGTCCACCCTCGTGGGAAGACTGTATGGGCCGGTAATTAAAAACCTCTCCAAAACATAGATCGTCTGTAAAATTTATATTTCCACCGAAATATCCAACAGTTTTTTTTTATCGAAGTGTTAATTACGCAAAAAAAATTCTTTCGCAATAAAAATCAAGTTTTTTTTAAAAAATTAAACTGTGGTAGATATTGTGACGTTTGATGGGGCTTTGAGGGTCCGCCGATAGAACACGGCGCAGCAAAGGAAATCGAGTCACTCTCTCCCCGCAAATATCGGCTACATCCACAAGTCTCTCCACAACTGTTCTCAGATTTTCACGGCCGTTTAGAATCTTCTGTGCATAGTTTTCTAGGATATTCTTCCGTGTATATGTGAACTCTCTGGCCGACGTTTCGGATCCCATTGCAGGGTCTATCATCAGGCACCATATCACATCAGCCCTTTGTACTGTGATGAGACAGTAAAAGAGATTACATACAAAATTCTTCGTAATATGTCGCTGACAATAATAAAATTATAAACACTGGAAAATAAAAGAAAGTAATTGAGAATTCTAAAATTTAACGTTTTGCGTTCATAAATTGGGCTTTTGTTTCGACATTTCAGCTTCGGAACGATGGCCGGTGTGGCCAGTGGCAGAATTCGGAGCGATAGGTATTAAGCGAAATAATCGAGTGAAGTACCTAACTGGCGTTAAAAATAATGCGACTACTACGTGCGAGGATTGGATGAAGTGTTCTAGCAAGTGGAAAAAAAGTGATAATAAAGTGTTACTAGGTGAGTGATCAATTGAGAAATAGTGTGAATTTGAGAGTAAGTTTAGTTAAATTCGCGTCAAGTGACTTTGTCGATTAAACAAAATTAAAAATCATTAATTTTTAAATAGCTTATTAGTTTTCAGTGTTTTCATTTGTTTCCGTAGCCACAATCCATGACATACATACTTGTACCTATATACTTTCACTAGAGGATAGATTGAGAGAAACTATACATAATCGAGTATTTACCAGCACTCTGGAGTTTAAAGAAAAATGTAAATTAATAGAAAGGTTTAGAATAAACGGTGAAAATACAGAATTAATTTACCAAACATCTGGAAACCCGAAACCACATATAAACTGTCACGCCATTTCAAAACACAATTTACTGTTACAGTTCTGCATTTCCATAGAAATGGATACTAGCGAATTACCTAATACTACTCCAGTAAAGTTCGTGTTCAGTGACTTTGGTGATTAAATAAAACTAAAATTAATTTCAAATGTTTCATTCCGTAAACCCGTGACAATACCGAGAGGAGCCGGGAAGGTAGTATGGGTCACCTTTATATAGGTATGTGTAATATCAAAGTGGCGTACTGTAATATAACTAGCTTAGAGGGCTTAGCAAAAGCAACCGACGAGATCCGGTTGCTTTCTGTTGGGTAAAAATTAATTTGGTTAAGTGATGATCTCCGATGCCACACTTAAGAACAGTCACAATGTTGGTAATTATCTTACATCAGGGATAAATTTAATTAATCAGTAGAGTATCGATTGACAAATAAGTCTGGTCTTGTTTTCAAATCTTGCCTTGAAATAGAACCCAACAATCAATGTCCGCTTGAACAACAGTTTCTACATTCGAGATTTCAACCTCATATTACGAATGAGAGTAGTCAGATGTTATTTTTGGCATAATTTGGTATAGATAGTGATCAAATAAATGAATGAATTCTGAAAATAAGTAAAATGGATAGGGTTACGAATAAAAAGTGTTGGTTCGGATGAATAAAGATAAAAATGCTGCAAAAATCTTGCACTCTGCGACATAGAGTACATAAATACACATCAAGTCTTAATAAATTAAATATTTAAAACATTGTTTTAACACTTGAATTTTGTTTTAAGAACAACATCATTCGGGATCGATGCCTCCTTCTTTAGCATAAAATAATACACTAAAATCAATGTTCACGTATTGACAGATTAGTAATAGTGAGAGGGGTTAAAGGAGGCGTGGTTTCGAGCCGCCCGCATCAACCAAAATGACCAACCGGTTAGAAACCCGATGCGACCGATGGAATACCGGCCGCCCGCAAGCTACACCACCATCACTCTTTCGCCGACCGCCGCAGACTCTACCTATTGTACTCCGTATTATTTTACGCTCATTATTGTAAACTGCTCTTGCAATAAATCGGCTGACTAAGATGTGAGTATTTCTCTGACCATCCTGTATCTCCATCTGTCCTGCCTTAGCTTGTCACATACATCTACACAGTAAACTCGAGCGCATTCAAACAATTTACATAGTATGCCTTTAGCGCTACACTCTCCATCGAGATTAATGTCACGTACAGATGGACATGATCTATTATACATAACACGCACCTTCTGCATTGTCTCTATACGCAACTACAATAGCCCAATTTACCTATACACAACCTCACATCTGTTACAATTTTATTTATAAAATGATGCCACAAAGTGAATTGGAATGTTTTGATAAAGCGAATCATTGGTCGTTGATATGTACATAAATAAAATCTATACTTGAAATCCGGATGATATTGCAAGTCCACATGGACATAACTGATTTAAGAGATCACAACGATCCAGTACTTTGGACAAGGGCAAGTGAGTGGTTAAATAAATTTATTTGTTTACTTAGTATTGAACTTTTATTATTTATAGATTAAATTATAATTTAATTAAAAGTTTATTATAAGATAATTATCTCTAATGTTCCTAAATTATTAAGCCTATACCATTTTTGTGTTAAATTTGTACCCCCTTGTGTATTTTTTAGGTGTCTAATGTGTTATTTGATTTTTATATTATTACTAACTGCGTCCGCAGCTTCGCCCACTTGGAATTGAGTTTGAGATTAAGAGTATCAGTGAAAAATTAATATATTCTAAACTACTCATCTAAACAATGTTGTGTACAAGGCAATTTTTATCTTCATAAAATTTTTCTGAAGATAAGCAAATTTATTTTGATAAGAATTTAGCATTACCTACATACTTAAACACCCCCAACAGATGAAAATTAATTTTAAATATACATTTTATCAATTTGTGAATTAACCTTAAGATACACTACGTCGTCGCGGATTTTTTTATAAGGCTTTTTAAGTCCTACAACTTCTCCTTAGAAAGAATTAATTAATCTCTTACTATTAATTCGCTCAACCGTTTTTCGCCGACTTTAGTTGTAAAAAAGGTCATCAGAAAAAGCCGTTTTCCTTTAACTAGAAAGTCTTTATACACCCTGAAAGTTCATTTTTAATATTGGTGAAAAAATTATTGAAATCGGATCCACTCATCTCACTAGGAAAAACCTGTATCGAGATGAACAGTTAACGATATAGTGAGAAAAAATAATATATAAAACAAAATACTACATAACTACAAAATAAATTAATTAATTGAGGATATAAATACAAAATGTGGATAGTAAAAACAGAAGATATTATTAAATACAAAAGCAATAGTGAAAGTAAAAAAAATATATGTATGGATAATAATACCATGTAGTTATTATTGAATACCAAAACAATAGCAAAATTAAAAACATTATATGTAAAGAATTACATGTATGTTCGCGTATTTTAAATAACGAAAAAATAAAGTTTAACGAGCAATAGTATAAATTCGGCAGTTAGGTAATTGAGCAAATGCAGGTGATGATAGTATCATCATGAATAATTATTAAAAGTAAAAGTGTGCACACTGACTATGACAGAATGGGTACCAAAGATAAATAAATCATTAAATCACTTATAACATTCAGTATAATATCCATAATCATTTTTTTAAAAAGCGAAAACATTCCTTATGTTCTCGGGAAGAACATTAAAGAACAAAGGATCCTTGTAAAAAAATATTCTTTGTCCAAACAAAGCCTTGGCATTTATCGGCTGATACTTTAGGGAAGCAGACATTCTAGTGTGGCGTATTTGCTGGGTTCTTTTAGCAATTATTTTGTTTTTATAGGATTTGCCCAGAGTTTGAATAATGACAAGGTGGCTGACAGTCATGATTTTTTATGTTCGAGTAAATTTGTGACGAGTTTAAAACATAATTTTTGTGCAATATTTAAAGTATCTAGATTGGTCTTTTAGTAGTTTTTCCAACAAATACCTTTTATTGTCAGTTATTAATGATTTTACAAAAGCATAATACACGATATTTAATGTATATATGTCCAGTTCATTCCTTAATTCCTTGAATAAAAATGTAAGTTTTATAATTTTATTTGTTAACATAGTAATACGATTGTTCCACTTCAGATTTTTATCAACAATTATTCCTAGGTACATGTTTTCTCCAAAATATTTATCAAGTAATTTGGCAAATGCAGTTTATAATGAATTGAAATTGTTTTTATATTATGTACCTACTTGTTTATTTATTGAATAAAATTATGTTTTTCTTTATTATGTTATGTGAGTAAGAACTCGCCAATTTATATTTTAATTATTGAAAATTTTGAATAAAAAAATGTTTGGTACACACATGATATTTGTCATCTTATATTTTGTTTTGAAAAATAAAAATTCATAATTTGTAAAAGGGAAGATTCTCAGAAAAGCAGGAGCATTTTAGTAATTTTTCGAATCAGCAGTAATCACCTTTGTGCCAGTTTTTTAATCTTTATTCCTTTTGGTCACTATTCTTGAAGAATTTTCCCTTTGGTCGCTCGATTTGTAATTCCATTTCGTGTTTTACTAATCCTTATTTCGAACGATAAAAGAAACAGTCTTTTAAATTCATCGGTAAAGGTGAAGTTTAAAGTCAACGTGTTTTATTTTCAATTTGCCGGTGGTTCCAGCCAGGATCCGGGAAGATTTGAGAGTCGTTCAGACATTGATCAGTCCCTTTTTCCGGGACTGGAATGAACAGTACATGATATTGTCTTCTCTTTCAAAATATTGATAATTGCATTCCTTTACGAGAGTTTATATTGTCAGATATAAATATCATATCTCATCAACAAAAGAGATTACTGGTGATCCCACCCATTACATCGCTTAAGGGATTAATTTTTTTTGTGTAAAATATTTCACGTTTTGTATTATTTTATTATTTACGATGATATTACTTTCTGGAATGGTGTTAGCCTAGTGCCCGAGCGCCCTGTCAAAGAAGCCGCCACTGGCACTGGTATTAATTAGTCGCGAAGTGTCGGTTGGCCGAAACATTCCACAGCTGGTGGACTGCCCCCCTCATTATAACTTGCGACTAGGAGGCATCCTTAAATCGGGATTAATTTATTTCAGTTTCAAAGTCTAAATTCGGGCGCAAACTATTTTAATTAAAATTGAAACAATTGGACAGAATTATGAAATAAAATAGTATTAAAAAAGTCATGACAGAACAGCTTTACTATGCTGCAAGCTTTAGCCGTACAACGACGTCTACGTAGGGATAATTAATATTTCAAGAAATAAGGGGAAAAATGTTATATTAAAAAATGGTATTATTATTCGTAGACAGTTTTTCAATTAAATGACAAAATGTAATTGATTCTTAATTTAAGGGAAGAATAGAAGTGGACCTAGAAATCCAACAAAAACAAAAGGAATACTTAATTAACCTAACCTTACCTAACCTAACCTAACCTAACCTAACCTCACCTATCCACGTATTGTGCGGAGGATATTATATTTTCTGGTATCATCATAATAAAATAGTTTTGGGATTTTTAATTTTAAACCAGAATCTTCATTCATACAAACGTATAAAGAAAATGGACCCGACAGACAAAACTATCATTTTTTTATAATTAAAAATATTCTCAGGTTTTCACGGCCATTCAAAATCTTCTACGTTTAGTTTTCTGGAATATTCTGCCTTGTACATTTGACCTCTCCGACTGACATTTTGAATCGCATTACAGGGTCCATCATCAGGGCCGATTGTTGTTAGGTTAGGTGTTGTTGTGTCACAAAACATCAGCCCTTGATGATGGATCCAAAACGTCGACCAGTGAGGTCACATATATACGGCAGAATATCCCAGAAAACTACACGCAGAAAATTCTTAATAATTGTTATTATTTTGCCTTTTTTTCCGAAATATAATAATACTAGCTTCTTTTATGAGGTTTGTTAATTTTTAGTTAATAATATGCAAATCCTTTATTGCTGAACTTCCTGTTTCCAACATCCGCCGCTGCACATGAATAATGGTACTGAGGTTAACCAAGCGCGCGAAATTAGGAGAAATTTGTTTTTTTATGGTTCATAATAGACCCACGACTTCGGCTAACTGTTAACACTTGTGTGTTTAAAAACCTTATGTTTCATGTTCATGTAGCTTTTTTTGTTGTGTTTTGTTTATAAACAAATAAAAACGATATATATTTAAAATATTTATTTTATTAAAAATTGCGTAATATAGCAAATCCCCATCACAATATTGTTATTTATTCATCTCCATCCATGAACTTTCTTAAGAATAATTTCAAACACGTTTTTTTACTTACTTTCATGACAAAATTTCTCGAGAAGCCTCAAAATTGACATATGTATGCTTTAGCCAGGTTTTCCTCGTCCATTGTAGAGCGATAGCTTGTAGCTCCGTTAAGACTTAATTATATATTTATTACGTATACATGTCATTTAAATCTAATTCATTATGTATGCATGACATTTTGATCAAATTTAACATGTACGCGTGAAATTTTGATCGCATTTTATGTATACGGCAGAATATCCTAAAAACCCTCACCAAAACGTCGTTTACAACATTTTTTGCATTTTTCTACCAATCTCAAGATAATCTCTGAGTATGTAAGAAGAAAATGACTTATTGTTAACGATATATTGATAACTACATATTTTTAAGAGATAAAAAAAATCGAGGAGAATGGCGTATAATCAAAAGTTCCCGGGAGGACTATAATATTCTGGAAGAAACCGATATGCACCAAAATAAGCCAGAAGTTTCTAGAACTCGAGCAGTTATAAATTATGCATAAAAGTTAGCGATTCAGTGCGACCAGCGTCAATTAATTAAGAGAATACCTACCGAGCGAGAGATAGTGAATAAAGTGTTCAAGACGAGGGAAAGTATTTTAAAGATGAGTGATTAGTGACGATTAATTGAATTTAAGAAAAATATTCCAGTTAAAATCGTGTCCAGTGACATTGGTTTTTCACACAATCGAAACAAATTGTAATGGGACAAACACTTTGTAACGATATTGGCCTATTCAAATAGACATTGCTGAAAAATTATACGAAAATATCTATCTGCTAAAAGCTCATGATAAGGAGCAGCACCACAATTCATAAATACTCTATAATTAAATATTTGCCGGATAAGTAGGTGCGGGCTAGCCTTTATTATTTCTGCACGCGGGCGTGTAAAGCAGACTTTATGTTATTTTATTTTGACGAAGCGAGCCAACCAATGACGGTTGTCCGCGTAACGGATCTGGTCAATGAGAAGCGTTCTGAGGGATAGACCTTGACCTTTACACGTCGGTTGGAGTCAAAAATGGCGAGAAATTTTGACTATATAAGCCATACAAATTCGAGGAACGGCCCTTTTTTCCTTCAGCATCAACGTCGGCCGGAGGCCCTTGTAGAGAGAGGACCGAAATACCTTCAGTGAGACAGAGAGGCAGCAACACTCGAAGATACAGCTAAGCATTTTCAATATTATTTATTTCTATTGCCTTTTTCGTGTATTCAATTTAGAACTTTCTGGATCGTAACAAATATTGATACATGTTGTGGAATGTTTCGTTACGTATTTTGGGCCTAGGGATAATTATTACTAGGCGCGCATCAGATTTAAAATACAAGAAATCGTAATATTGCGGCTGTTATAATTCCAGCGGGTGAATTATTGCATAACGCTTATGAAATATTTAAATGCGTCGCGGTCCATATGGAAAATCATTTAAATTTGATATTCATATATTACCAAAGATATAAAGGCTTTAAAATGGAATATTTTACTGACGAAGGGTGTTTGTTTCGTGGGACTTGAAATTCAGAATAATTGTGTATATTTAATGTCGCGAGGTTCGGAATGTACGAGAGATTCTTCAGGGCGGATGTATCTTTATGCAAAAGAATGCTATGTTATCTATACTGGCGATTGAATACACGGATTTCTATATGATTTGTATTATTTTGGGAATAATTGAGATCGGGGTAATTATGTGGTTTTGATATCACGATTGTCAGTGTGATATAAATTCAGATCGTACGAGAAATTTCCTACAAATAATATATTTTAAAAATGCATCTGGATTTTATATTTATTATTTAAAACACGGATGTGAGGTTATTGGACAAGGTACATGTTTGTATTGCGTATCATTGGGCAATCGTTTTAAACACGATTTCTTCCTATCAAGTTCTTATAAAGACGTATTACGAATTGTATATATTGTATAGAAATAATTCATTTAGATACAGTCGGTCTTCAGCTAAGGATCGCGGAAATTTTGTACTAACGAGCAACATTCTCGATGGAAGGAAAGTGAAAGGCTGCACAGGCGATGGAAATTTGCTCAATTTTGAAGAGGACCCGTTATATGACTTCGGATCAGGATGCCATCTCAGAAGCAGACCAACTACAGAAATAAGATAAGAACCTTTAATATTATTTATTCTTTATTTTCTTATGTGTATCAAATGGAATGTTCGTGCTATATAATTTGTCATTATCACATGGTCACTATTCATTTCATTACGTGGGTTCAGAGTTCGACGGTAACGGACGCGGTACAAGTTGGTACTTGTCGGGACGTGACGTCGGAATTATTTCTTAATTATCTTTAGGATACAAGCGAGGTCATTATACGTGCATTCTGCATTTCAAACGTTTTACTAACATATATAAATACATATTATTGCGTTTTACAAATTGTATAGGATCGCGGGAAATAGGCATTTCGCCCGGTTGTGCAATATTAACTTCCAACGTAGAATAATGAGATCTTATTACCGGCGCTAGACTCTTAAGGTTAGGCACGCGGGGATTATAAATGGGATAATGTACGAGAACCGAATGGGGAAGTTCGTCTCTTCATGGTCGGGAGGCAAAAAGCCGTACGTCTTTCACGCCCCGTGATCTTGGGAGGCTGAATTTCGATTGTGGAAAAAGATGAAGTTAGATTTACTCGCGTGCCATAAGCAACCATACATAAGACAGGGTCGAATGTCGGAGCGCGCGTTCTCGGCTATGGAGTCTGATTAGAGTGGGAGACATCTTAGATTTGGGACTAGGTAAGGCCATCTTAACTGTATCTACCCGGTTAAGACAGGGTTTTAAAGCCAAGAATTACAGGATGGTCTGAAGGTCCTGGAGCGGCGACCCTCAAAGATCTAAGGGGAAGAACCTCTCACGTCTTTTCGGGCCCCTTGGTGCGACGAGCTCGGGCTCTGTTTATGAATGTTTATGAATGTGTTAGCTCCGTACTCAAGGACGAGATAGGACGTTCCTCATGAACGAGAAATTATAAGATGCAGGTAGCAGTTCGACAATCAATACTGTGCTCGGGACCGCTTTAATGAACGAGATCTGTTAGCAGTTTAACAATCAACTTTTATGATCGGGACCGCATTCAGGAGCGCGATGGCATTACTAACACCATCATAATCATCATTCACCACCTTTTCTAACTTGCTGTATACAGAGACCTTCGGGGTTCTCCTTTCCCGGCCAGCGAGAAACATATCAGGAATTACACAATCAACTGTACTAATCATGCTGATTTACCATCATTTAATATCTCTAGTCAATAAGACTACACCGTGGGATCAATCACATCAACTATAATTGGCGATGCTAACATGGCTCTGACTGACGCGCTCAAGGAAGAGTCTTTTCCAGTCACCCAGTTAGTTCATTCAGCCCTTTAATCAGCAGTAAACATCATAATAATCCGGCTCATGTAGCCGCAACGTGGGATCCTCATCATTATACACCAGTCAATTTGACTGCCCCGCGGGACAAAATACAAACCTTAATATCAGACGCGGGATTTCTTCCTGATATGTTTGTCGCCGGGAAGCGAGGACTTCGGAGGATTCCAGCAGGAGCAATAGAGTCTCGGCTTGATCTTGGTCTGCAGATTAGCATGGGAAGCTATTAATTACACAGGTGGTAGCTACCGGGTACAGCGTTGTCGATGGGGCTGTACCCCCTCCATTAGAAGGGGGTAACCTAAAATCTACGTAAAAGTAGAATCAGAATCAACTTGACTCTTATATAATATGACTTATGAAAGAATCGAAAATTTCGATTTAGAATCACGGGTTGTAGTAAAGTAAATATCAGACAGAACCTCCCCGAGCCTCTGTTGCGCCTAGTTGTTATGAATATATGTTTACTCTTTCCACTATATACCATGAACAGATAAATCGGGCCGAAGACCACCGATCGCGCCAGTTGTAAGCATTGTATGTATGTATTCTGGAGAACCCAGCCGTTAATTTGCATTTTGAATATTGTGTGTGTGTTTAATTAGTATAACCGTGTATTAATCGACCGTGATTTATCTAATCTGGATGACCGGCAGATCCAGTATACTATTGCATTAAAAAAAATACGTAAAAAAAATAGATATTGCGTGTTGTTGCGCAATATTAGCGCTAAGTTCCTATTATGTACCGTCGGTTGTATTATGCGGATACCAAGTTATACTCAGAGCGCTCTAGGCTGTATTTCGCAAGTGGTATTTATCTATCTGAATATTCCATCGTAATCGTGACCCCGCACTCAGCCGTGGAATCCGTCCACAGGTGCTAATATGAGACCTCGGTAACCAGGCGGCATCGTTCTAGGCGAAAAATCTACGTAGACATATTTATGTTCGCGACGCCGCTACCGGATGCGAGGAAATGACGGATGCGCCACCATGAAAGGCGATTTTGTTAGTCTGTTCAATCGATCGTCGTTTTGAGTCCGGTTCATGTTGCGCGTTAATAATGTTAGGTTAGTTTCACCTCGTATGAATACAATGGCATTTCTTCTGCTACGCTACTAAAGTACTGAGTAACCGCGTCACAACGAAAAGTCCTATATTACTATCACTAGACGATTACTGGCCAATTTATATGTTAGACTAAACGTAAACTTAATTCAATCACGTAAATAAATTTTAAACATAGCTTTGAGCTTGCAAAAGCAGATCTCAAATAATATATTAGACTTTTAATAAATGAACTTAAAGTAAAATTACTTTTAAAACTTTTCTTAAAGCCTTCTCTTTTAAACTTCCCATTTAAACTTCTTTCACTCACAACGGGGAACGTCACAACTTGAAAATTTCAAGTGTTTGTCCCATGACAATGTTATGTTTACGGTACTGAGATTAATCTTGACTTAATATTAAGATTCATTTTATCATCGTGTGTCATTCCATTGTCACGGGTTATTTTGGTGTTGGATACATCCGCAAAAAACCAAGTGCGCTTAATAATATACTTGGCTTGACGATTATCCCACCAGAAACAAAGGTTTTGTTCAACCCAACCGGGATCGACGTCCTCCCCTGCGGACACATTGGGGCCGTAATAAAGATGGAGATAATGATTCCCGAAACTGTTGACGTCGATATTCGCAAATAATACGGGGAATAATTCTCCATTATCGGGGCTGCGCAAGGGCCGAACCTTACCCCTATTGAGGGCGTGAAATTCTGGAGAATTCAATTAAAATCCAGGATCGCCTTCCGGCCTGTATGTCGGCACACTGCGATCAATTTTGATATCATATTTAGACAAAAGGCGTCAAGGCTCTGATTTTATTCACAGATCTGTACTGAATGAGCCCCAATAAGGAAAGAATTTAAACATGCTCGTCGATCTAGATGTGCATCATTGATGTGTGTGCATACCTCGTGGAGGTGGTGGTAGAGGAGGTGGATGAGCCCTCCGGTTTAGGATGAGTTGAAGTGGTGTTGATGATGTAAAGTCACGATGGTTTTAGAGAATTTATTGAATTGTAAAAGCAAAAGTTATAAAGAATACGGTAGGTACAAAGGTTACAAGTGAAAGCATGACGTTCGAAGGTATGACGGCGAGGGCTTCCGCTATACGAGCCGTTCACTGGGGAAGTGAGATAGTCTGCTCTGGAGACTACCGTTTTTATAGTGAATGTGAACAAAGAGATTTGTGTTTGTTATGACTTCGTCTTTACTCGGCAGTGCGTGTTGGAAATTTTGTCTGGATGAGCAAGTTGAGTTTATCCGCTCTTCATGCCCTCTGCTATACGTCGCCTTTGTACTCGGTCATTGGTCCGGCTTACATCGTCGCCTTGTTCGTTGTGCTCAGCGCTTTTGATACAAGAATACAAGAACTAAAAAAATTATCTACAATGCTTTTATTCTCCCTTATATTTTATATGGCATTATTATTATTATTTTTTTTTTTTTAAATAGAGATGTGAACACGAAACGCGTGTCACATCAATATTCTTACTATTTTCAAATTAAGCTAATCGCTTGTGTTATGAAAATAGGACTAACTTGCTTGTCTGGAGTGAGATTCGAACCTGCGACCTTTGGATCACGAGGCGAGAGTCCTAACCACAAGACCAACAAGCTACACATTATTATTTGGTCACAGTGTAATTCACAGGCGCAGGGAATGATACAAAGAACTTCAAACAGAGCCCTTAAAATAATCTCCAACCTAGATCGATACACCAGAACCACTGACTTGTACCAAATCACCGGCATGCTTAACCTAGAAGATCTGATATATGTGGAAAATATAAAGATGACGTATGAAATAAATAATAAATTGTGAAAACGAATATCATCCTTTATCAGAACAGTGACGTACATAGACAACACGCAAGAACAAGAGACAAATAAAGAAGAAGTGATAAACCGCGGATTAATAGAGAGAGATATGGTTTCCTATACACTGCGATCGATTTCTATAATGGAATACCCAATTCCATAAATGAATTTAATAGTTTAAAACTATTCAATAAACAGCTGAAGGGACTAGTGTTGGGGAGGAGATAACTGTTTAAGAAATCAATGTGCTGATATTTAATATGTGTACCCACTTATTTAATTTTATTTCCTGTCCCTTTATACCAGCATATAATTGCTGTTTGGGGACATGCTATTTAATTTTAAATTTTATTTAATACAAATAATTAATAAATTTGGTGTGATCATATAAGAGTATGTAAATAAAATAAATATTTTTATTATTATTTAAAAAAAAAAACACGAACTGCAAGATGAGCAAACACTTCTATTTTTCATAAACTCGTAATAAAAAAGGCTCTCTACGAAAATTAATTTTTTGTTCGTGTTGCTTGAAGAATTTGAGATGTAAAAATACCTCAAACGTCCCTGACAGGTAAAATGGAGAAATACTTAAGAATTTTCATATTTTTTAAGTATCTATTCACATGCCCTTTTCCAAAATACTGGGCTTCTGCATTATCCAAAAATTGGTGATCGTTTAACCGTTGTTTACAAGTTATTTTCCGTACAGTTATTTGAAATTTGTATCTGATTATGTCGATGGTTGGTCGAACTGCAAAAAATCAGTTACCAATCAGCGACGCAATAGTATGTCACCAGTTAAAGTAATATCACCATCAAAAATGTGGATTTACGACCGTACGCAATTTATGCATTTGAAATATTTTTAAAAAACGATCACGCTAAAAATAAGCAAAGAAATTGTTAAGATTCTGTTTATTTTTCTATGACAAACTGTTATTATCTTTGTACATTTTACATATAAAATAATGTAATAACGGTAAATTCTCGATTATTTGTCGCTCGGCCGGCTATTTGTTACGAGGAGATCCTGACTATAGTGGGATTGTTTGATTGATCGATGTGTTCAATCGGAATTAACGACCAATTTAGAATATTGCCTCGTGAAGACACGGCATATATATGCTTACCTCCGTAAAGACGGAGATAAGCATAAATACGATTTCTTATAAATATTCTGATTTAAAAATAAATTAATATATATAAGGTCCTAACATATGAAATTGACGTTTAGTATGGGAGGAACATAAAGCCGATTTTTTTTTATTATAATATATTTATTTAATCAAAGTATGTACCATTGCTATCTATGCACTTTTGCCATCTCATAGGTAGTTCATCGATCCCTTTACTAAAAAAACCATTCGGACGGGAATCAATAAAATCTTTGAAGGCGGTTTGGACTGCCCCATCGGAGTTGAATTTTTTCCTTTGCAAGAAGTTATCCAAATTTCGAAAAAAATGGAAATCTGTTGGGGCAAGGTCCGGAGAGTACGGTGGATGTCTTAGACATTCCAATTGAAGCTCCTCTAATTTGGTAGCCGTCTGTTGTGCAGTGTGTGGTCTAGCGTTATCATGAAGCAGCAGTGGCCTAGAGCGATTAACCAGCCTCGGTTGTTTAGCAGCTAGCTTTTCCATCATGGTTTGCAGTTGCTGACAATAGACATCTGCCGTAATCGTCTGGCCAGATTTAAGAAAGCTGTAGTGAAACGACACCAGCACTAGTCCACCAAACGCTCACAAGTAACTTTTTTGGAGTCAATTTTCGCTTGGGGCATGGTTTGGCTGGTTCGGCAGGGTTCACCCATTGCGATGAGCGCTTCCGATTATCGTACAGGATCCACTTTTTATCACAGGTAATGATTCGGTTTAAAATCCCTTCATTATTGTGCCGGTTGAGTAATGCAACGCAGCAGTCAACGCGCGTTTGTTGATTTGCTTCACTCAATTCGTGAGGTACCCACCTTTCAAGCTTTTTCACCTTACCAATTTGCTTCAAGTGGATTAAAACAGTTTTATCACTAACACCGCAGCCTGCAGCTAACTCGGATGTGGTTTGCGATGGATCCGCTTCCTCAATAGCCTTCAATTCTTCATTATCAACTTTGGTCTCCGGCCGTCCACGGGGCTTGTTCTGCAGGTCGAAATTTCCAGAACGAAAACGTTGCAACCAAAAACGCACTGTGTTTTCTTTTGCGGCACCGTCGCCATACACATCATTAATCCTTCGAGCGTTTCTGCAGCACTGGTGCCACGGTGGAACTCGTACTCGTAAATAACGCGATATTTCAAGTTTTTCATTTTGTAAACGGAGTGACGCAAAGAAAAAAACAATTGAGGAAAAAACAAATGAATTATAATTTTCAAAACACAAATACATGAGTAAATAGCTGTATAAATTTGGATTTGGAATTCCTAACCAAAGAGAAGATATTTGAGATCAAATTTGCCAGTACGGCCAAACGCCAATTTCATATGTAAGGACC
>JADDOH010024022.1:0-106553 GCA_016648135.1 Agrypnia vestita
CAAACTAAACGCTTGTAGAATAGAACTAACTCGCTGGTCTAGAGTGAGGTTCGAACCCGCGACCTTTGGATCACAAGGCGAGAGCCCTAATCACAAGACCAATTACACTTGTCTACCGAGGCAAAACTGGCGGTACATAATGGAGTTCTGGTACCGACACTAATGTATGGAAGTGAAGCCTGGAGCTGGCAGAAGAGGACCGAAAGTAGATTGAATGCAGTGGAGATGAGGTCCCTTAGACGTATGTGTGGTAAATCCATGTATGATAGAGTAAAGAATGAAGATATTAGGAATGAATGTAAAGCTGATCGTAGCATAATACAGAGAATAAAAATAGGGTCGCTCAGGTGGTTTGGGCATGTTGAGCGAATGAATGAGGAAAGAATGGTAAGAAAGATATATGATGCAAGTGTTGACGGCGCCAGAAAAAGAGGGCGACCACGGAAGACGTGGCATGACCAGATTAACCAGATACTGGAAGATGGTCCTGTTAGAAGTCTGAACAACCGTCGAGCTTGCATGCGAAGATGTATGAATGTAGACGAAGCGAAAGTTGTATGTCAGGACAGAAGAGTATGGCGCTCTATCCTCTCTGCCTACCCCCTCGGGGAAACGGCGTGATGGTAAGTAAGTAAGTAATTACACTTGTTGAAGGCAGCAGCAACACCTGGCATGGTCAGACATACTTACCAAATATTGGGCAGAAGCTTCGAAAACCGATAATACGAATTAAATGAAAATCCAAAGTCGTATCAATCACTGTTACTGCTTCGCCGTCTCAGATATTATTTACATTTTATTAAATTTTGAATCTAACATTTACTTTCACTTAAAAATATATAGTTAACCCCGTTAAACATTTTTAACAGTACAAGCCAGAATTAATAAAGACCTTAAGTTGGTAAATATCGCGCGAAACACCGGAATTTTGTTTTTCGCCAGGAAGATTAGTAATTTAGTTTTACACATTTATTTAAATGTATTCATAAATGTTTTTTATATAAAGACACATGCACTATGCATAAATCTAAATATAATAATTTCGTTGCCCGTCTGTCCGTAACCTTCGTAACTTGCTGGATTTACAACAACAACAACAACAACAGGCAAAACGCAACGTAAAGTATTTCTATATTATTATTTTATTATATTTAGTTTTAAATTTAAGCGAATAAAGTCAATAAAAAAAGATTTTCTATTCATAAATTTTCAGCTTCAAAATCCTGCAATTATTATGTCCCGTGATTTTTCAGGGGTGTATGGGCAGTAAGACTATCCCGTAACACACTTTTGAAAAAAAAAGGATTACAGGATAGTCTTTTTATTCAAAAATGTCGTATCAATTTTATCATGCGAGTATAACGTATTTCGAATTTATAGAGAGTATTTTATGTATTTTGACATATCTATCTATGTTCCTCATTAAGACCTTACACATGGACAACACCTCGTCAATTCAGAATCGTTCTAAAACAGGATACAAGATACAAAGTAGGTGTAGAAACGCAACCCAAGACACGGCCTAGGGATTTAAAAAGGACAGGAAGCGGATATGTGGGAACCCACTGAAATGTGGAGGAACCACAATGGTTGAGGTAAGTAGGCACCGATGAGAGGAAATGGAAAAAAAATGTTTGGCAAAAACGTCAAACACGTTTTTATACCTGTCAACTAGCTCCATGCTGCCAACGCCGTTAAAAAAATTACGAATGTAATTTTTTAGACACCACCATGTTTTTCTTAAATAGACACTGCAATGAAAAAAATAACATCACTTGGTTAATATGTAGTCGAGTTAGAGAATTACATCTAGATTTTCATGAACCACACATCTTATGTATACAGGGTTATTTGGAAAACATTAATAACCTCGCAAGACTATATTCCTGCCTTGATTATGAGTCGATAATGTTCAATCTATCATGACCTTATATCAATAGTTATGAAGATATGCGACATCAAAGTTTGCATTTTTTTCCAATATTTCTGACTTATTTTTTGTAAAACGTTGGACTATCATTACAGTAACTTTTATCGAATATGAAAAATTCATTCTCTTTAATACAAGTCAAATGAAATAATAAAAACCTTGCAAAATTAGAATATTTTCAAGGTTTTTAATATTTTATTTAACTTTTATTGAAACGAATGAATTTTTCGTTACCGATATAAATTAATGTAATGATACTTCAACGTTTTGTAAAAAAATATGTAAGAAATATTGAAAAAAATGAAAACTTTGATGTCGCATATCTCCATAACTATTGATATTAGCTCATGATAGCTTGAACATTTTCGACTCATAATCAAGACAGGAATACAGTCCTGCGAGTTTTTTAATGTTTTCCAAATAATCCTGTATATAACTAATATAAACAGCGTTGGCCGGGATTCAGATATGATTTGAAATAGGGATGTAGGGGAGAGGGTGCCATTGTTTTTTCCCCAATTCCTTAGAGCCTGTGATACTAAATACTCTACGTGCGGCTAGACCGCCTATTCTACTACTACTACAAGCGCATTTCATACTTTTACTGACTGCCGTATTGTAACAATCATTGTGTGAAAGGTAAGAAATTGCAATAAAAAACTTTGTAGGCATTTTACTGCAATTTGAAAAAATCACATTAACTGGGCGCGAACTCTAGACAGAGCCACCTTATTCTAGAGTATATAGATAGTACAATTTTTAAATTCACAAATATTGTTTTTGGATTTCAGGGCGAAGCTGTCTGCTAGTTAGTCTACATCTCGGTCCGATGGATCAAGACCATTCGACATTTGATTGCTTCAGGAAGTAATGCTTGGGCAATCTGTGTTTGGGAGTGCCATTGTTTTAATAAGGTCTTTTATAATCTAATAGCAATGTGCCTTTGCAAAGTTATATACATATATATATATATATATATAGTCTAATATATAAACATATTTTCATTTATTTAAGGAAACGATTCCGTAATTATTTAATACGAAATAATAAATGAAATAAAGAGAAAAACACACAAATATTCCAAATAATAAAAAAAACTGAAAAATTAAATGCTGGAACCTGGATTAGAATCAACGGACCTCGTTACCAATTTGACGACTTATTAAGTCGCTGGGATAGCGGATAATAAGGGATTGGGGCTTCCGATTAACTAAAATAAATTAATGAAATTAAGAGAAATACACAAATATCAAATAACAAAACTGAAAAATTAAATGCTGGAACCTGGAAAGTGAAATTGGTAAAACGCTGTCCGCGTAAGACAAAGGTCCGTGGTTCGCATCCAGGTTCCAGCATTTAACTTATCAGTTTTATTATTTGATAAGTTTCGTTATTAATATTTGCGAGGGTTGAGGCATTATTAAAATCCATTGTATGTCCTTCCGAATAACGACCAAACCACGGAGCTTGAAGTGTGTATCTGAGTTTTTTGTTTTGTTGGAATTATAATATAATTTATTGGAATATTTAGCCGTGATCCAAATGGGATTGGCGTAGGTAAGAATTGGCCTGACGAGTGTTTTGTAAAGAAGAAGTTTGGTATTGGTTTAAAGTATGATTTGTATCTTGAAATATGATTTCAAGTTAATACTGCCTCACGCTTTGTATGCGTTAACTTAAGTGTTGCCTCCAATCGAGACGTCTATCTAATCTAAGTCCAAGTTCTTTGACGGAGTAATGCCAATGTACCTATCTGTATATTCTCCATTTTGACGTGGGTTTTAGGGTTGACCGATCTGCGAGCGATCATCTGTGTCTACTTCGTGAAAATAGGATCATGGCGCTCTTGGACGGGTCAATGTCAATCCCCCACTCGTCAAACCACCGTTGTAGTTTGATAGCTGTTATTTGTAGTCTGTCTGTCGCAACCTTAGTCATGGTAGACTGGGTTGAAATGGCTGTGTCGTCTACATATAATGCTGATTTAGAGTATCTATCAGTTGGTTTTGGAATGTCTCCGGTGAAGACGTTGGACGAGAATGTAGATCCTTGTGGGACGCCTGCTGGCATGCCCGAATGGTTGAGAGCGTATAGCCAAGCATTTCGACTCTGAAGATTCTCTGGAACGTCGCGTTGGTGGGGTTTATGAAGGAGGCCACTGTCGGAGACTACAACAGCCAGAGGTGGAGACTTCCACAAGTCGCACTCCGCGCCGCATGACCAACATCCGGCCGCCAGACGGCGCGTGCATATTAATCGCGCGGCAATTAGTATTCAGCTCCTATGGCTGGAGCCGCTCGAGTGCGGCGGCGAGCGCTATCTGAAGTGTCACCTTGATTTCCGTGAAATGTTTTATCGTTACTTTATCAGAGCAGGAAACGCGCTGTTAATACCGTGATTGCGGAGTGGTTTCATTTTCAGGAACATCAAAGTAAACATCCACTGACTAACCGGGTTAATATATTCATTTCTAGTGCTGTTCAAGCTGTGCGTGGAAATTTCCCGGTTTGCTTACAGGGACGTCCAGAGGGCGCAGGCTAATAAGGTCGTTCCTAAGCGGAAAATTAGAAGCGTAAAGTGTAAAAATGAGATATAGTATGGAAGTTTCGTAAAGACGAAGCTACGTACCTTTTTCATATAGTAGAATTTCATAAAAGTAGGTAAGGAAGCCTTTTTTTGGGGTGTCCATAGGGCTTAAGAACTATCGTATGGCTGGCTTAAGTGATAATGTAACGTTCACAATTCGACCCATATTAGACCACAATTTTTTGTAAATTTTGTAATTGGAAAAAGGGAAAAATGGAATTCATATATATGTTTAAGATATTATAAGATACTTTCCCATATTAAAAGAGTTGCTTCGTCTCTATGACTACAATATATCTTGATCAATGATGTCCCCCTGGAGATAACGTCCAGAACTGCGTTCATGAACATTTTGAACATACTCAAAATATTCTGTAAAAATGAGATTTAAAACACTTAGAAGAACGACCGTCTCGTATAAAAAGCGGAAAATAATTTTGAAATTTTGCAAAATTAGGTATGAAATGTATAAATAAATAAAAATTTTAAACGGAAATTTGTTAGATCATTTTTATCGTCGCCACGAGTCTGCTTGCAAAGTTTCAGCTCGATTGGATCACGGGAAAAGGGTTAAAAATCGATCCAAAGTTTTTTCGTCAGACAAGCAGACAAGACGACAAGTAGACAAGCAGACGCTAAGAGTTAAAAGAAAGAGAGTAAAAATAGTAACGATGACATTCTGGCTATACTCAAGGACGTCACTGTCTACATAAATATATGTGGGTAATTCTCGCAGTCTGTACGGCTATTTTAAAATGGATTTGCGAACGTTTCTGAAAAAATTTAAATCTGGTCGTTACTGCATTTATTCAAATAAATTAACTGAGCTTTAGGGTGTCTATTTCTTCTTCTCCTCCTTTTATTTGGGCCATCTGCTCTTGTAGGGCAATTTGTGCCATTTTATTAGTTAGACATGGGTAGTGATAATAAAATAGAATGATTTAATTAAAGATTAATGTTATTTTGTACCTTAAAAATACAGTACTGAACAATCGTTTTTTAACAAATTGAGTCTATTTATGTTTCATATGATGTTTAATTTCACTTCATTTCCATTAATTTACTCCTACTTTTTTCTTCTTGTATCTGTTTTGATTATCTGATGGAGATGAAATTTGATATTACACACTTTATAGAGGTTTTGCAAAAACATATGGAGGGTTATTTAGTATTCTCTATTCTTCGGGAACTCCATAAAAAATAATGTCTGTGCACAATGTGCAGAAAAGGATTTATTCTATTTTTTGCAAATGTTGCTGGAAGAGGTAGCCTGGAGAAATCGGTAAACCCGAGAATATACAAGGAGGCTGGGAGAGAGGTCGATCTTTAACCAGATTAAAATCGAGACATGATGCGCAGTCATGAGTGCCGCGACTGACTCAGAGCACATCTACTCGTATATAAGGCGCAATGCTAAAAGCAACCATTTTCCAACAAACTAAATGTTTAAAATAAATTACTTCCTGCACATTGCGTCCAGTTTACTTTAAGTTTACGGAAAGCATAATACACAGATGAAATTTTAAAAAACACACTACGCAGAGGATCAGAAACATTTTTGAAAAATTACAAAAACGAGGACCACCCTCATGATAATGTATTTTACATTAAATTTGTGGTTTGTAGATAAAAATGATAAAAGGCAGTGGAGCGTTTTCCGTTAATCCCCGACCACGACTCGCTTCTCTAAATGTTTATCTAATATTCGAACCACAATCTTTTTCACGAATTTTCTAGGAACGGCACCTACCGGCGAAAACACGCCACGGTTTCGTTGTACCTCGTGGCGACTTCCGGCGGGTTTCATTCTCGGAAACAATTTTAATTCATTTCATACGGCGCACTGTGATCAATTTCGATGCCGTATGTAGACACGATTATTTTTATATGTAAAGTGTGGCGTATTCAACTTTAAGGGAGCAGAAGGTGGCACTGCTATATATTGTATATCGGAGAATATATTGGAGAATCTCGTAAACCATTCTGCCTTATGTTTGGGTCTCCGTATCCCGCGTTGGGATTATAAAACATACGGTCTGAAAATATCAATATTGCTATTTCTGTATCATGGCAGTTATTGTATAACATTGTAATGCCATCATTTAATGAATAACGTTTGTTATGTTTTAGAGCTTTCTGATTCAATACATTTATTTCAAACCTGTCAAACTTAAAACGTCAACATTGACATCTATGGAAGATATTAAACTCGTCTTCTAGAGTATTCGCGAGACTTTCATCGCACTTATTCATTATCGAACGCCCGATAGATATTCTCTTAATTTATTTCGCTAGTTGATATTCACTTCTATGGTCTTGCTTAGATGTTAAAACAATTGTGTTACGTGTAGCGGTCATGTCGCCCTTTATATAGGGAATGTCATTTCGCGAACATTCGGGTATTATAGACTGACTTCTAAACCTATCTAGTAATTTATAATTATTCCAAAACATTCCAGACCCACGTGCAACCATGTGATTACTTGGTTATATGTCGGTCGTATTATATATAAAGTATACATATTGTTAAGTATTTACAATTTTTTTTATAAATTTTTAAATTTTTTCTACTCACAAATAATATAGGATTACAGTTGAATAAATAAGAAATTTTGGAAATAAGTCAATATTTTATTAGTAAATTCAATATTATAAATAACCAGATCTATTTTGCAGATAGTTACCATTTAAATTTGGTTTCACATCAGTACATCAGTACATAGTTAGTTATTCATATCCCAAATATTAATTTTTTAATTTGGTAATGTCTATACTTCGATTTTCAATTTTTTGTATACGTTGTAACCTGATGAAGGGCCCCGAAACATATTGGTATTTTTAACAAATTAGTGGTATAAACAAAGTATACTCTTGTTAATTATATTGCTAATGTCATAATAAAATCATTTTGGATTTATTGAAGATGTTGAAAAAAAAGTCTTTCAATTCGTTCAACATAAATACAAATTGATATTCACTACGTGCTACATTAGGTTCCAAGTATTCAGTAAACATTCGACACGAATGCCCTGCAAAAACACGTTTATGATCTAGTAAATCAATTTAATATCAAATATATAACGGAAAAATAGTTAGCAATATAAAATTTGAAAAAAATATCTCGAGTTAAAAATCCGCATGATTTTAAGGGTAAATCGGGAAGACGGGATAAACATTGTCCATTTTATTTTATGTGTATGTGAACTACATACATACATAATTACGTAATCTACAACTAAATCTATTGACCTGAGAGTCCGACTGGAAACAGCGAGAGTTATCACCTCTACATGACGATAAACACACTTACTAATATTCAAGTTTTAAAATATGTTTTTATTTTATTATTATTCCGTACATTTGATCGCAAAATGTGAGATGAAATTTTATCATTTTGTCTAGTTAGAGTTCTACTAATTGATCACAGTGCGGCGTGATGATGTCCCTGCATTGGCAAATAAATAAGAATACTTGGTAAACATATGATTCCGGGAATCTCTGAAGTTTTTTCCTCTACTCGACCAACGTCATAGGTGGTCATAGGTACATAAATGTTGTACACTCGTAGATGATCAACTACATATAATGTTATTTGTTAATATAATATATACTATATATATATATATTAACAAATAACATGTATATTATAATGTTATTTGTCTTTTAAGAAATTAAGTAGGGTAATGTGAGTGGCAAAACAAAAATAAAAGGAAAAATTCATTCTTTGCCTATTCGCCTATACAAGATAACAAGTTTGTTATAACAGTGATTCTCATCCCAACTCAAAAAAATGGGGCGCACTGTCGCCCCATCTATTTTTAATTGGACGCGCAAACTTTGTTTGAGAAATGTCAAAACATCCTGCCAATTGTCAGTAAAATATTGGCATTAATTGAATATTTGGCCACTTTGGATGAAGTTAGTATATATATATATATATATATATATATATGAAACAAACTGATGTCTACCAACTTTTAAAATAATATTAGTACTTATTATGTACAATACTCTTCTTCTTCTTTTAGTAGATCTGTTGACCTCTACTACAGAAAACTACGCCTCCTAGGGTGACGAGGTCCAGCTATCCCTCCATCTTTCCGGTGGTATTCCTTTTCAATAGCGAGGTCTTATCCCAGATTCGTCCGTGTTCCGAGGCTGAGTTTTTCTGGACTGTGAGAGCATATTTCTTTTACCCCAGGCAGTTGGCTAGCCTGGTGACCCTGCTGCTTTCTCATCCGGGCTTGGGACCGGCCATGGCGGAGTTTAATGTATAATATTCATGTCTAAATTAAAACTTGAATCCGTGTTCAATATTAGGCGACAAAATATAATGCGATCCGAATGTACCCAATCACAGCGCTCTAAAGCATGTTTAATTATATCACGTTAATGAAAACTTGCTATTGGATATAAACAAATGTAAAATATGGTTACATTGAAGAAAAAACAACTAAAATATCTTTGTTAACTAAACTAATAAGCAAAAAATTAAACCCCAATGCAAAATGGATTCCAATCCGCCAATAATGAGAAAAATGTGAATAATTTTAATTTTTAATTTTTTTATTAAATAAATAGAGATGCGAACACGGAATACGTGTCACATCAATATTCTTACTATTTTCAAACTAAGCTGAACGCTTGTGCTATGAAAATAGGACTAACTTCCTAGTCTGGGCTGAGATTCGAACCCGCGACCATTGGATCACGAGGCGAGTGTCCTAACCACAAAACCAACAAGCTACTCGAATAACACTCATATTTCTAAAATATGAGTAATGTTTGGTTTTATGTTTAGGCTGTAGAAATATTTCCAAGAACAAACATGAATATGCAGTGGTAATAAATCATATTTATTTTAATTCATGTAAATTACTCAATCTTTTTCGTTAATTCATTTAATAAAAAATAATTATCATTTTAACTTATAAAAAATGTATAGGCAGGCATTCATTTCATTGTTCGGAGTGTTGATTGAGTTATATACTAAAGGCGTCATTCGCCAATTTATAATAATCGGTGTGCTGTGCTGTAAGATCTAACAATAAACATATAAATTGTATACTTACGTTTCATTTTGGTGTTGATGGTTTAGTCGTTTAGTTAATGTATTCAACGTATGAAGACGTAAATACGTGAGTAATTTGACAGATCTGGCATGTCTAATACGTGATAGCCATTTAAATTTATTTTTTCTAATTTAAAAAAGTGAATATCTACCTCATCTTCTTTCTCATCTTAAACTATTTTCTATTTCAATTATAATAATTTCGTTGCTGTCTGTCCCCGTAACTTGGTGTAACGTCCGTAACTTATTTCTTTTTCTTCATTTTTTCTATTTCTTTCCTTTTTTTACATAATTTTTTCTTTTCCTTTTTTTTCTTTAAAGTATTTTTTTCTTTTTTATATAAATAAATACTTATTCCTTAGGAACCGATACGTAAAAGTACCATCATTTTTGACGGGACACAGCTAGTAATAATATTAATGATGAATAATTTATACAGGTGTCTCATAGCTACTAGCAAAAACTTGAATAAACAGTGGATTCCTGCCTCGATAGTGAGTCGAAAATGTTCAAGCAACCATGATCCATGACCCAATATCAATAGTTATGGAGATATGCAATGTCAAAGTTTGCATTTTTTCTTTTCAATATTTCTGACTTATTTTTGCAAAAAGTTGAACTATCGTTACAATAACTTAACTTATATCGATTAAGAAAAATCCATACGCTTTAATACAAGTCAAAAAAAAATTATAAAAACATTTGCAAAAATTTAAAATATATGTTTTTTTAATTAAAAATTTTTTGGCCAAAAATTTTATTTCTATTTTTAGTAGGTACATTTACATATAAGCGTGGTTATTGAAAAAAAAACTTTTCATATAATATAATTAAAACTAGCAGTTAAGCAATCGGCTGTCGCCGATTGCTTGCTGCTAGGCCGATGGTACCTACTGCGGGCTATTGACAGCCGCTACGCGGCCATTGCTATTTGCTCGCTGCTTGACAATGTGGTCGACTATGATAGCCGCTTCACGGCTGGTAGTGACCACTGCGCGGCCATTGGTGTCTACAATGTCCACTGTCCACCCCAACGGGTGACTATGGTGGGCGACTCGCAGCCAATGGTGGCCACTGCGTGGTATTTGCTTGCTGCAAGGGCATGCTGTCGGCTATGGTAGTCGCTTTGCGACAAGTGATAGCTACTGCGCGAATAGGTCTGATAGGTCTTAATGGCGGCTATATATACCTAATAATTTTGTTGTCTCTCGGTCCGCAACGTCCGTAACTTGTTGGAATTACAACTTAAGTTAGTCAGAGTGTGACACGCAACCAGCCTGTGGGCCAGGTCACGCTCAAGGGTCGTTGTTAATTACACCCCCGATTTTTCACGGATGTACGGGTAGTTTAGATATAATTAAGACAAAATATTTATTTATTCAGTATTTTGAACATGTTTTAAAATTTATTATTACTTAAGTTAATTTATCAGTTGTCAATTGTCAAATTAACACTCTTTGCCATCATATTTAAAAACGTGGTCCAATATGCATGTAATATTCAAGTGGCGCCGTTTCTTAAAATTCTGAACAATTTTTTTTCGTATTTATCAAAATAAAACATTTTAAAAAGGATATTCTTGCACGAAATTTAACGACCTATCAAATACAATTTCATCGTAAAACAATAATGGAAAGTTGCACAAATTCGATATACTAATTTTGCATTTTTGATTGTCGCATTGGTGTATTAAACATACACAAGAACCATTTATAATTGACTAGCTGTACATACCCGACGTTGCACGGGTTAAGGATTATGTTTAAAATAAATTTGTGAGGGTAAACAAAGGTTCGATTCGAAAGTTATAGATTTACATCGAAAATATATTAGGTGTAGGGGAAAGGGTAAAAGAATAGGGAGGAAATGTTATGTTAACCGCCGAATCCTAAACAATAATTTTGCAAATTTTGAGTCCGATCGGTCGAACGGTACAGATTTTCATGAAAAATATATCAGGGGGAAGGGAGGGGGTAAAATAATAGGGGGAAACGTCGCATATGTTACCCGCCGGGTCCTTATGAATACGTTTCCAACTTTTGATTCCGATCGTTCAAATGGTACAGATTTGCATCGAAAATATGTCAGGGGGAAGGGAAGGGGTGTGAGAATAGGGAGGAAATGTTGCCTATGCTACCCGCCGAGTCCTAAAGAATAAGTTTCCAAATTTTTAGTCCGACCGGTCAAACAGTACAGATTTGCATTGAAAATATGTCGAGGGGAGGGAAAGGGTTAAGAGAAAAGGGGGGAAATGTTGTCTATGTTACCCGCCAAGTCCTAAAGCATAAGTACGTAAAATTTGAATCGAATCGGACAAAGGGTGTGGATTTGTATAGAGAACCGAAAGACAGACAGACAGACATTGAGTTTTATAGGTATAGATTTGGGGATGATTTTAATATAATGATAAATTTGTTTTTAATGCCGTTGTTCTTTATGTCCTCAAATTATTAATGTTTTGGAAAATATAAAATAAAGATTTTTTATTTATATCATTTCATTTTTATCACTTTTATCATTCAAGACATGAATGAAAAAAGTGATCTACTGCACGTGATTTCGTAATCTAAAATTTGCGACTCGATTTATTTCATTCACTGTGATATAAGATTTTTCAAACTAAAAGTAGCTTTTTAAAGCGATAAATAGTATACAGAGAAAACGTAAATATTTCGCTAACATAGCTGTCATCACTCCAATATGGCTCCAATGCGCCGCACTGACACCTGGGTTGACCAGTACATAACCAAAAAAGGATATGGCGAAATTTACAAACAATTTTGAAACACACATATGTATATTAAAAATTAATAAACGTATATAAATATTAAGTACATTATTTTTATAAGTGACCATTTTTATTTTACGTGTATAATACTTCTACACATTATATTATTATCTGCATGTATTTTAAAACAATCCATACTTCTCGCTACTTTATACGATTTCGCCATTTGTTTTTTTGTGCTGGCAATGGAAATATTTGCAATACTATCGTCATTTTCAGGACAATTATAATATAGATAATGTGATTGATTATCTATATTATAATTGTCGTTAGGGAGGGTAGAAAGTTCCAAGCCACCGCAAATGCTCGTTCACTAAATCGTCGTGATAGGTTCTAAAACTCTTCCTACAGCAGAAGTAGAAGTTGATCTCAGAGTTTGGCGTCTCCCGTATAAGGTCTTTACCGTATTAGACGGTAGCAGCAGAATTTTTATTACGTTCCGTTTTGGATTACTTTATTGGCGATTTTGCATTTTGATTGCGCAATAAGCGGCAGGCTATTCTCTGGAATAAAAATGGGCTGTATGGAATCTATTTCAGAAATGATTTGATGAAATAAGCAAACGTGAAACGTGAGAGGAGAGAGACGCCCACGCCGATGGAAGATAATAACCAGCCGGCGCATTGGCCTTCTTCAAATATCTAACAACAAATGGAAAACATACTACATAATTCTTATCTTTAATCCAGATATTGTATCTGTAGGTTAGGTTAGGTGTAGATGGCGTTAACAAGTGTCATCACTGGGCTAACTGGCAAAGTAAAAAAAAATCTGATTTTTAATGGCATTTTCAAATATATTTTTAACTGTAATTTCGGATATTTTATAAGCACCGTATTTATTACCGAGAAGCGAATCTCGACGTTTCGTAGATGCTTATCCAACGTCATCAAGAGGACGACCTTTACCCGCGGAGGTGGAGGTCGGACTGATTATAGGTACTGCTTTCTAGGGCGTAAATTGTATGTAAATTGAGTGCATACAATTTACGCCCTAGATAGCAGCACCTATAATCAGTCCGACCTCCACCTCCGCGGGAAAATTTCGTCCTCCTGATGACGTTGGATAAGCATCCAACGAAACGTCGAGATTCGCTTCTCGGTAATACATACGGTGCGTATAAAATATCCGAAATTACAGTTAAATATGTCTAACGACCGTAATAACAACCTTAACTCTTTAATTTTCAAATATACTATTTAACATCAATCTAGGCTCTTTCTAATCAGAAACGGTAACCTAGATATAAGTTCAAAGGCGAAATATTGATAAACGTTGTTAACTAATCAAAATAAAATATTTATAGAAGTCGCACAGAGACGAAGCTATGGAAATGAGAATCGTGTGTGGAAGTCTTTTTATACGATGGCCCAGGGCTTACAACCTGTATGAGCTGACTCAAGTTATCAATCTGTACAATGCAACGTTCACCAATTCCTTCGTAAGAACATCCACAAATTATCATATTTTGAAAGTTCTGTATATTTATGTTCAAATCTGAGAAACTTTCGTTTATTTGAATTGACTATACTAGAGACATCTGTAGTGTTTTCACATGAATATACATAGATTTTCGCAGGCGATACCTCTATATTTTTAAAGTGGAGTAATAAGCAATAGTTTTTTTAGTGTACCTATACATGAAATTCTTACGAAATATTTTTATCCTATATACTAGACTACGCCTGAAAATCAGTATATTCAATTTTTTAAACTCCTTTCATATACTAGTATACATTTTAAGAATATTTTTATACGTAGACATGTTCTAAGAACAGAGTTATTGGATTTTGTCCCCAGAGGGATGATTAATTAATTAAGATAAATTATAGAAGTCTCACAGAGACAAAGCTACAAATGAACGTAGTCAACGGTCGCTCGTGCATGTAACTGACGTTTACTGTTTATTGAAAAATTTTAACATAATATCAAAATATTCGGTAGACGTAAAATTACTCTGGTTCATACAAGATAATTATTTTTGAAATATTTTCTTGAATTTTTTTCTCAATAATCTTAAAGTCAAATTTATAAGTTTATTAATAGTATTTTCACTAAGGCGTTATTCCGCATAGTCATAGATATGCCGAATTAAAAATTAAAATTAATATTTTTTCGAATACTTTGCTATTTTTTGCACTCCACGGCTTTTGACACGGCGATTCCGAATCCTAGGAATGACACAACGTAGATGTTCTCTCTAATAATATCTTCCGCAATGATAATAACGTAACAAGCCCGTAGACAAATAAATACGGAACAGTCGATAAGTGCATAAAAAGTGTAAACGTCTTTTGACACAAGATAATTGTTTAAAAGATGCGACGCGCTCCGGCGTCAAATTTGGATGGCTCCCAAAAGATAACATATCGCGTGATGGCGGGGATGTTTACGTTGATCGTCGTATTATTATCGTTTTTTTTATGATTATTATTTTCGAACAGGAAACCGGAAGGCCGACGTCAGACAAAATTTACACCAGGGGCGAGTGCCGGTGCCAAAATATATTTTCCATGTAAAAACAGCTGCGGGCGAGCGCTCGTTTGTTTATTTAGTGTTATGGGGAAAAATTATCCGACAACTTTTAACGAGTGTCTTCAGGAGACTGCGTATAACTCTTCTTCTTCATCGTGTGCTGTCTTCCTGCAGAAGTTCGGCGACCGAGTTGAGGGTATGCCGATTTATCATGCGCAAGATGTAGGTATAAGATCACCGACATTTTGGACAGAGTCACCTTTTCAGGTTACTGATAACCAAGACAACCGCTTTCAAAGTACTCCTTTGCTGCCTTCTGTCTTCTCCCACATAATGAGTTGTAAAGGCTCTTGTCAACAGTTGAGATTTTCGGCTCTAGACAATTTAGGAATTTAGGATTTTGCTTTCGTGATATTCGTTGGAGACGGCACTTTGAAACATGCTGGACTTAGCTAGAATTTATCATAACGTAATTTTTTCAAGATATATTTTTACATTTATTTACAATTCACGTTCAATATAATAACTTCGTGCGTCCGGATTGTACGCACTATGAATGATATTCACCATCTTACGCTTGTTGAACATCAAATGTCTGTCTATTGACTATTGATGTTCCGTTCATCAGTTGGGTGAATTTGTGTGAAAATGTTTGTAATTTAATATTTGGTCCTGTGTTTGTTAAACTTTTCAGAATAAATGATTCCAAGTGTCACGTTTCGAATCCCATTACAGGGTCCATCATAAGGGCTGTTGTGTTGTGATCACAACACATCAGCGCTGATCCCAGGAAAAATCAGAAGATTCTGAACGGCATTGTAAACATAAGAACATGTCGTTTACGCGAGTTTAAATTTTTCTATCTTTCCACTAATCTCAATCTCATCTCTGGGTTTATTTCCAGATCGAAATCTCCACACTTGTACGTGATATTGAAATTTATCTCAATCAAATCTCTGAGATTTATCTCGCTCTGTTTCATTCCAGACACGGGCCACAAGATATCGCATTGGATGTGTTTAAATAAAAAAATTAAAAAGGCTGCTGTCTTTCGTTTGATAGTTGGTTACCTCGGAACAACGTAGTAACATCTGACATTATGGTCAATTAAGTTTTTGTAACAACATTCTGACGATAATTTTCACATTAAAATTAGTGAGAATTATAGTTTACCAAGAAAAAGTATTTTACTAGCAATTGAAATATTTATTAGAACAACTTGATTTGATTACAAATAAAATGTAAATTCTAAACTAAAAAGTTATTAAATATTTACCCAACCTGTATTTTATATAGGATTCTCGAGGAGTGAGTATACATGCTTTACAACTCTAAATTATATAACGACATTTTTATATAAATTTCACCTCGTGATATTTCTACAAAATGGACATTATAATATTATATAAACTTTGAAGTTCAATATATCAGCTTAACGCAAATATCTGATGACACCTAGCTGTAACAAGGAGACGAGTTATTATTATTTCTCGAGACTTATTCATGTGTCTTAATACCTCGTCATTAGTGGTCAACAGGAGATCTTTAGCTAATTATCTAATCAACCATCATGCCGTTTCTGTGCAGGGACAGGCAGAGAGGATAGAACACCACACTCTTTTTGTCCTGGCACACCACTTTTGTTTCTTTCACTATCATATATCATAGCTGGCACTAGGTTCAGTCACTACGTATCGATATCTGCAGCCTGGATTCTCGACAGATTGTCTTGGTCGGTGTCCACAGTTGATGGTAGTAGGTCAGGGTGGAGGCATACACTGAATTAAAAATTGCCAGTGTTGTCTTGCTGTTGAACCCTGTTTCTTCTCTTCAGTTCATCCAGTTTAGAAAAAGTAACTCTTAGATTGGTAGAGAAGCGCCTTTGATGTGAAATTTACACGAAAATGACGCCACATAAATTACCCATTATTAGAGAAGTATTGCAAAAATGGCGAGCTTGACACAGTGATTACATTTTAAACAGGCTGCTTAGGGAAATATGTTGGTAGGCGCAAGAAAAATTGAAAAGAAAACATCGAAACACGATTATGATTAAAAAAGTGTTTATATGGAAGAACGTCCAGTTCAAAAAAGGTAGAGTTTATTAAACGACATCCTTGGGTGAGTTTGAAATCTAAATATAATAATTTCGTCGTCTGTCTCTCGGTCCGTAACTTGTTACGTTACACGTGTTACACGCAATCAGGGCGTGGCTCAGGCAACACACAAGGGCCGCCCCACCAAATCACGTGGTCTAGACATTTTTATATTATTATTTAAGCGGTTAGGCTTAAGCGAATAATGTCAATTAAAAAAAACAAATGGTTTACTTATTCATGAATTTTCAGCTTCAAAATCCTGCAATAATAGCAATATAATGTTTGTGAAACCACGAACAAGGTGTTGATTTTCTCTCTCAATTTAGATTTAAGGATAATTATATTATTATATATTCTACATTCTTTTAAATAAATATTAGGTATATACCAATACTGGATACGCATCTAATAAATTTAAAAGAGCTTTGGCAATCTTATCACGCAGTAGCGTCGTAGGTACATAAATTAAACTAAGAAACATTACAATAAACTTTTATTTTTAGTATGGTCGCCTATACTTTTTCTATAGAAGATCATCTCGAACGCTTCTTGGAAACGAACGCGCCTAACAATAAATACTTTCGAAAGGGTTCGAAATTTTAAAAACGAACGCTTTCAGGTTTACCACTAGCCACAAGTACCTACCCACTCGCGAGTAGGTACTCGGCGACACCTGTAGGGGCAGTGACCGCGTCACGATATGACGTTTGCTTCCTACGATGTTGGATTGTTTTACGCACTGTGTTGCCATGCTGCAGCGAGTAGGTACCTCGGAGAAGCAGTCCAGAATTCAATCAGTGTGCGAGTCGAACAAATTCAGCCTTTTTAAAAGTAAAAACGAATTCTGTAAGGAATATATAACAGAAATAATCATTTTATGATATGCAACCACTATATTTTTTGCAAAATTTTAATCATAATTTTATTCAATAATAATTGCCTTATTCAATAATAATATGGATTTTGTCCTCAAATATGCTAATGATCGAATCCGGCAATAGATTTTGTCCTCAAATATAACTAATGGCCGAATTCGGCAATAACAGATTAAAAAAAAATTCCAGATCGAAATGTTAACAATAGACGTCAATATTTTTTTTATTAATGTTTTTTTTCTAGCAGATACCACATTATTCCATTTCGAAACAGTTTCATAGTGGAATAATAATAGAAAATGTGAATCTGCTATCTTAATACCATTTTATACACCGATCAGAATTTAGAAAATAACGGCAATCCTCATTTTTTGGCACCAAAGAGGAAGATCCGCACAGGAAATAACCATACTGAAATACTGTTGTATTCATAAGTGGGATATCGTTGAAGTCTCAACGAGATCTCTTGGTTTATTCCTGTATTTATTGTCTAAATACCTCGACTTTATTCGCCGCAACTTTTCAGTTAAACCTTACAAATTTTGTTTACCGACCTTTCTACTCCTTATTTGTATCTTACGCAAGGAATGTAAGCTATCGTTTAACTATGATGTATTTATATCTATAAATCATATATTTGTACTCAATTTTTGATACAATTAACTTCCACCTATGTCGCATACTTTCTGAAATAAATATAAGCTTTTAAACCCTCATGTTCTCAAGATCACAAGATTGTTAGAATTGATGATTGTTACTCCAGTACCAACTTAGTTTATGTAGGTGGGCGTAAAGTTTCTTTGAGGCGTCTGTCAAATGTCAATAATTCTATCATTATAGTAGAAATATTAGCTTTAATTTAATATTTTAATACTTTGGACGAATAAATTAGTAAATGTGTGTGAAATCTACTGATTTCTACCAAGTTTAAAATAATTTTTGTAGATATTTAGGCACACACAATAGGCGTAAAGTTTCTATGAGAAATGTCAAGACATCTTGTCAAATTGTCAAACGTCAAAACTTACGAAGTGAACAATGTTATATTATAGCAGTCGAGACATGATTGTAACATCATAGTGCTCTCGAGATTAACCGGGAATAGCGATCAAGAATGTTATAATAGCGTAAACCAATGAGAATAGACCAAAGAGTGATAAATTTTCGTGGCGGTCTAATTTTTCAAAATGTATCCCATACCCTCGAACGATTTTAAAGACATATTCACGTCAAAATATGATTTATGCAGTGGTGATAAGATATATATGTGCCTGAGATATTAAAAAAATGAAAATACTAATATATGTTGGTTTAATCAACAGCGAGGGAGTCACCGAGTATTAATAAAATATTTAAATTGATGATCAACTGTCAGTTTTCCCGCGCATTCGTCAAGTGCGCGACCGTCAAAGGAATGCTTTCTGTACTTTTATTATTCCACCGCTTACTGCAGGGTGCGTCTGGTGACCTCGGCAAGGTCAGTTCTCCCATCCCTCTTGCACGTCCTCGCATCGGCGCCCTGCACCTTTTCCGTCTCGCCTCCTCGCGGTGTTTTGTTATTTTACATTTTACTCATTGTTCTTGCGAGGAAAAGTTACGAAGCTTGGCTCGGCACCCGCATCCATTTTGGGCGTACGTCAAATTTAATGCACTTTGGCACCAACCAATAATTCTAATACTTACAGGGAGTCAATTGACATTATTTAACCTAACCCAATATTGTTCAAAGAACTAACCAATTTTTTAAGCCAATATTGTTCTCACGAGTTAAATTTTATGCATTTTGTTACCAACCAAAAATCTTAATAGAATCTGTGCTATTCTGAAAATAGCAATATTGGGATGTCAGATCTTTATCCCAACACTTAATAGACGAAAATAAAATAAATAAATAAACGAGACGTAGGTATACGTCGGTATTCGGTGTTCGTCGTACTTAAGAAGAAGATTTGTACATTTTCACGTATACATCTCACTGGGAATCTGTATACAAAACTAACCCAATAATATTCTGTATACTGAGTATCTATCATCTATATTATGATTGCGCTAAAAACGCATCCAACATTGCATTGTTTTTCCATAGCCAACTTTAAAAATAACCAAATCGTATGATTTTTTTTAAAAGAAACGAGTGGTACAGATTATTTTTAAAATGTTTAGATATAATTTAATGTGTAGAAATATTCTCCTCCAACTCCAAAAATTACATTTAATGAAATGAAAATACAATACCAATAATTTCTTAAATCAATTTTTTTCTCCTGGAAAGTATATCGACCTTGAATTTGATGTATAGTATAATGCGACGTAATATTGGTCGACTGTCATACCTACTCATTTCTAGGTTAAGGTGCGTGAAACAAACAACACGAAAGTTTTGACGCTATATTTATGAATTTGAAATATAATGTCGGAAATTTTAAAATGTTGCACCCCGAAAAGTAAGAATGTTTTTATTTTCATCGTTTATCTTTGTGTGGCTTTCCAGTATTGTTTTACAATGAAAAGTAATTAATTTACATTTGATACATTTTCATCGTTAAAGGCATCTCCACATTTCCGTGTGCAACATTTCCAATGGCAGTTTAAAAAATAACGAAATGTATGAAAAGCAGCAAACAATGGGCGATAGCTAGAGGTACGGAATTTTCGTATTTACGAAATAAATGCGAATTTTCGCAAAAATTTCATATAATTGAAAATAAATGCGAATATAGAAATTTGTGTTTTTTTTATTAAAAAAATGATTTTCGTAACGTTGAAACACTAAACGTCGCCGTCGCGCTGCGCCGTGTCACTCATCTAGCGACAAAAGACCAAACGACAAAAGCTTCGACAAACTCTCTCTTGACATGACAATGAACGAGACAAACGAGGTCTTCTTTCATATTGGTCAATTATTTTGCCCATCTGTGGCTGCAAGCGTGACCACCTTGAACCCAAACGTGTCGCACGAAAGCTTTTCGAAAATTCCTTTTTTCAGAACACTTGCACAAAATTAGCAAACTGATGGATATACTCAATTTCATCCTCCGATTAATTTACCAAAATGAAGATCCCAATGTGAAGGATATATTGGTGGCTACAAAATGCTGCTTCCCGTCCTTTGCTAAAGCAGCATCTGGAGTCCAACTAACAGCGTAGACGCAGAACGCTCCTTCAGCAAGTACAATGTCATTGTGACGGACCGAAAAACCACTCTTAAGGAGTCAACTGTTGAGATAACAACAATGTTAACTTTTAATTTATTTTATTTAAGATTTATTTATTCTTCGGAGCTTTTCATTTTTTTAATATTTAATTTTGCATTTATTAAAAAAATAATGAATAATAAATTGTTTTATTTCATATATGCGAAATTTTTGCAAAAATTTTAAAATTAAAATAAATATATGCGAAATTTTAATTTTTTATTTGCGAAAATTTCATACCTCTAGCGATAGCCAATTGCAGATACGAATAGGCGTACAGCGTCCAGTACCTACAACCGATAGCCAACTGAAGATTTTTTTGTTCAGAAGTATAAAAAAAAGTGCCACTTTGAATATGACATGAATACTGGACGACATTTTTATCTGATAAAGAGTGTTAATTTGACAATTGACAACCGATAAATTAACTAGAACTGTTAATAAATTTGAAAGCATGTTTTTGTGTTTTAAAAGCATTTTATCAAAATATTCATTTTAAAACTCCGCTCAGGCTTATTAATTGGTTATAATTACTTAATAAATAGTTTGTCTTAATTATATAAACTAGCCGTACACCCGTGAAAAATCACGGGATATAATGACCAGCCTTGCATGTGACCTGGCCCACAGGTTGGTTGCGTGTCACACTCTGATTATCTAAAGCTGTCCAGCAAGTTATGGACCGACAGACAACATTATTATATATAGATGGCCGCTCTCAAGACCTATCCGCGCAGTAGTTATCACTGGCCGCGAAGCGACTACCATAGCCGACAGCGTGGCTTTGCAGTAAGAAGACACCGCGCAGTGGCCACCATTGGCTGCGTATCACCCACCATTGGGGTGGACATTGGTATCTACCATCGGCGATAGCCGATTGTAGACACCAATGGCCGCGCAGTGGCCTAGACGGCTGGCTGCGAGTGGCTACCCGCAAGGCATAGCAGCAAGCAATCGGCAATATCCGATTGCTTAACTGCTAGTAATAATATGTATAATACTCAACGTATGTATGTCTCAACTCTTGAGTAGAGAGAGACAATTACCCCACCCCTTCCCTCCGTTCTGTTCTGTATATATACAGGGTTATTTGTAAAACATTAATAACCTCGCAGGGCTATATTCCTGCCTTGATTATGAGTCGAAAATGTTCAGGCTATTATGACCTAATATCAATAGTTAAGGAGATATGCAACATCAAAGTTTGCATTTTTTTTTCAATATTTCTTACTTATTTTTTGTAAAACGTTGGACTATCATTACAGTAACTTATATTGAATATGAAAAATTCATTCCCTTTAATACAAGTAAAATAAAAAAATAAAAACCTTCGAATTCCAATTGGAAAACATTCAAATTTTAATTTTTTCAGGGTTTTTATCATTTTATTTAACTTGTATTGAAACGAATGAATTTTTCGTAATTGGTATGAGTTACTGTAATGATAGTCCAACGTTTTACAAAAAATAAGTCAGAAATATTGAAAAAAAAATGCAAACTTTGATGTCACATATCTCCTTAACTATTGATATTATGTCATAATAGCTTGAACATTTTCGACTCGTAATCAAGGCAGGAATATAGCCCTGCGAGGTTATTAATGTTTTTCAAATAACCCTGTATATACAAATCTATACCATTTAACATATATGACCCAAACATATTCTTTAGGACCAGGTGGAAAACAAATACCACATTTCCCCGTCGCCTCCCCCCACACATCAGGGCTGAAGAGTATATCGAGAAAGTTTTTAGAGAGAGCCTTTTAGCCTACTCTGCACGAAGCGGTGCAACACTGAGTATTATTAATATCCAAGAAAGCAGAATAAATACAAAAATAATTGTATACCTGGAATTATCACGAACAGTGTCATCATATTTCATTTTTCACATAAAATCAAATTGTTATACGGCATGAAACATAAATTTCCAGGAATTTAAACAAAATTCCAGGCAAGAATTTTCTGATAATTAACTAATCCGTGCCACAATAGACCATGTGTCCATGAAAAAATCAAAAGATCGAAAAAAGTTTAAAATGTTTACAATACTAGGTACATAGATAATATGATTGTTACAGTTATAGATTATAATATGTAACTATTCTGTACGTTAAGATTTATGTGCTTTTTGTAACCCGTGACGGATTGAAAGTTGCCATGACATATTTTTTATTTTCCGTATTCCAGGCATGTGAAATTTTCTACTAATGTTTTTATTTTACCTTCTTAATTATGAGTCAGCCTTAGAATATTGAACAATTGCATATTTAATTTTAAAAAATATATATTTTAATATAAGAATTTAAATAATTACCTTGCTATAATCCAGCAGTACGATGTTGCCAATTTTCAAGGTTCTGACAAATATCAGTTTTCAGGATTTAAAAAAATATTGCTGTCGCCATTCCAATTTTCAAATTTCTCTTGCACATCACTTCAGTCATAAATCTTTTCTTTAATACACCTTCTTTCTTTTGTCCAGGACTCGTATATGTATTGCTATGCTCGTATATTTATTAATATGCAGATGTATTGCTCACATATCTTTATGCTATATTTCTTTTTCTCTTGTCTCTTTTTCTTTTTACAAATTAGATCTGTCCTTTCCTTTCCATTCCTGATTCCCCTTTTACCATAATTCTCTGACACTCTTGGTTTGTAAAATTTATATATGATTATTGAACCAAATATTAAAACAAAACTTGTCAATTCTGTGGAAACTTGTAAGGTGGTTTCTGTATTATTTAATATTCTTATGAAAGCTAATTTTCACTATTATTTTCCCGAAAATAAATTACTGACAATCAAGAATACTACACTTCTCTGAACTGGCACACGACTTTTGCCTCGTATGTCTTCTCATTGCACGCTCTTTGGATATTGAAGCTTTTAAGGGGGGGGTAAGGTTAATTCGTACAAAAAAAGGCATTTTTGTGACGACACAGTTAAAATCTCTTTATTAAAACTAATGGTACATTAAAGTATGACATTTGAAGAATATTGTGTAAAATTTTCAAGAAGAAATATTAAAAAATACGACAATGGAAGCAATTATTCGGACGTGTCTCGGAAAAAAATAGAATTACGGTGTCCATCATAACTTGATTCTAGATCATCTGAAATCAAAAAATCAAAGTTCATTCGTTAGATAATAGGTTTTCCCAGGTAACGCTGCGCTGGAAAGGTTTTTTTAAATTTCAATTTTTCAATTTTTTGGAACACTGAAGGGAAAAACGCGATTTTTTGCGAAAAATATCGACTAATTTGTTATTAAAAAATAAAAATTAATAACAAATTTGAAAAAAAGTCTCCAGCGTTACCTCGTAAATTATGTACAGAAATAGTGTTCAAAATTTCAAAAGGATCGGTGCAGTAGTTTTGAAGTTATGATGGACACCGACTTTGAAAACGTGAGATGTGGGGAAAATGCTTTAAAGTTTTGCACACTGTAAAATTCAAAATAAAACTCAACACTTATTTTATACTTACACATAATCGTCGATGCCATGTTCACACAGCAAAGAGCTTTCATCATCAGCATCTTTTTGTCCTTGTCTACGCAAAACTTATTATAACTTTTAATACTTGGTTTATCTGATCATACCAGGTTTACAATATCAAACATAATAATTTCGTTGTCTGTCTGTAAATTGCTGGAATTAAAACTTTAGATAACTAGAGTGTGAGACGCAATGGGACGCGTGTTGCGCGGTCACTCAAAGCAAGTCGTTATTATTATTTTCCGAGATTTTTCACGGGTGTATGGCTAGTAAATGTACGCTTTTGTGTCAGAACAAAAATGTAACATTTAAAATAAAATTGACATTTCACTCAAATGAAATGTATCCATTTCTGTGAATTTCTTAGGCGGTGTCTACTAGAATTTCAGAAAAATAAAATCTAAATGAAATTATTTTTGAAATGTATATTTTTATTTATTTTCCCTTTTTTATCCCGAATTGAGTAGATATACAAATGTACGGACTGCACGTGCCGATAGCTATCTATAAATTATTTATTGCTTTTTAAATATCAATATTATTATACTGATATTCAAAATACGTACTCGGCGTTGCACGGGTTAAGGATTAAGTTGAAAATAAATTTGTGGGGGGAAACAAAGGTTCCATTGTTTTGCCTCTAATTAAATCAATATTTCTATTTAATCAAGGCTGCGGTGGATAGGATGTCTAGGGTAGAAATGTGGCCTATTTTTCCGTCGAGAATATGCATGCAAAATTTGGGTCCAATCGGTCAAGCGTTATAGATTTGTACAGAAAATATATATGGAGGAGGGGATGGGTTAGAGAGGGAAGTGGAAATGTCCCCTCTATTACCAGACTGGTCCTAAAGAATAAGCATACAAAATTTGTGTCAGATAGTATAAAAATGTTACGGGTCCTAAAAATTATGTTTGCATATTTTGAGTCCGTTCGGTCGAATGGTACAGATTTGCATTGAAAATATTTCAGGAAGAGGGGAAGGGATAAAAGGGGAGGTGGAAAATGTCGCCTATGTTATCCGCCGGGCCCTAAAGAATAAGTTCCAAATTTTGAGTCCATCAGTCGAAGAATATAAAATTGAATTGAAAATATATGTTGAGGAGGGGAAGGGATAACAGGTGAAAGGGTAAATATCACTGTGTTATTCGCCGGGTCCTAAAAAATAAATTTGCAATTTTTGAGTCCGATCGGTCGAACAGTACATATTTGTATTGAAAATATATCAGAGGAGAGGGGAAATGTGGCTTATGTTACCCGCCGGGTCCTAAAGTATAAGTATGCAAAATTTGAGTCGAATCGGACAAACGGTGTAGATTTGTATAGAGAATGGACAGACAGACAGACGGACAGACAGACAATGAGTTTTATATGTTTAGATTTATGGTTCAAACAAGGTTCAAACGCTTTATTTAAGTAAAGACAACCGAATGTAATCAAAAAATTTGAATTCGGAAAATGTTATATGTAAATATTTAATAATATTGAAAGATTGGGTACCGGCGCCTTTTTTCCGAATAATTTGTACGAATTCGAAAGGAACGCTTTGTCAAAATTTCAATCGAAAATTTACATTTTTATTTATATAAATAAATAGTAGATATATTAAAATAAAGTAAGTATACATAAACATCCTCGTATTCAAATGCAACATTGTGCCAAAATTTTAAAGTGATCGGTGAAGAACTTTCAAAGATAAGCGATTTTGTACAAACGAACATTTACATTTTTATTTATATAGATTATTTAGATGTATAGATATGTGAGTGCGGCACCAGACTTATAATAACTGACATTTCTTGTACTTTTTGGTATTCAAGAAGCAACTTGCAGCGCAGACGGTTCCAGTTCAGCCGGCGCACATGCTGTACCGTAATGTCGTTCGAGAAACGGTATTGCGCTCGGATAGTTTCATATTTGTTGACAAGTATATAAATTAAAAACATTTCGATTCGACCTCGTTTTATTTTGCATTTTTATTTACGCTTTATATTTCATACATCTTAGCATTATTGTGTCGTTTGTAATACCTTCCATTCGCCGGTCGTTGCATGTATTGGATTACGCAAACATTTCGAAACGCATTATGTTCGCAATCCAAGGCTTAATTTATTTTTATTTATTTCTATTTAATTATAACTATAAGATTTTGTTTGGACTGTACCTATCTCACTAGAAATACCTGTGTTGAGACAGGTATAGTTACAATTTTGTGTAGGTTCAAAACATAGTAAATAGATAATAAAGTGTTTAAAGTAACATAATATATCATAAATATGAGGTTATATTGTGTTAGTGTGTTTGTGTAAGTGTGCCTATTTTTATCTCTCCCTTGTTTCGGATCCACTGTTTTATTTTGTATTTTATGTTAGGGTTGTAAATTGTGGTTAGCCCGGATTGTTTTAATTCGTCAAGCATGCAATTAAGTAATTTGGGTCCAAAATAGCTATAGCTCCTTTGTCCATACGTGGTATGTAACCTTAGGATTTGTAGATTGAGTTTGTTTGACCGTGGGGAAATTATTGTTTGAGTTGGTTTAAACTGTGTATTTTTGTGTTTGTGTGTGTATTTAAGAGTAATATTCGCATAAATTTGTTTTATATCGAACACATCGAATTTTTTTAATATTTCATCTGTTCTTGTTAAAATTCAGGTTTTATGGATTACTTTTATATCAATTTTTTGAGTTGCAATAATTGGTTTGAGTGCACTCATAGTTGCTCCTCCCCATGAAATTATGCCGTGTTCTATAATTGATTGGCAGATTGCGAAGTATATCATTTTTAGGAGTTTAATGCTGAGAAAGATTCTAATATTGCGCAGAAAAAAATGGCTTTTTTTATTTTGTTTGAGATGTGTTGTGTGTGGAGATTCCATTTGAGATGAGCATCGATTATAATACCTAAATATTTAATTTGATCAGTATGTTCAATGTAGGGACATACACAATTTTTAGTGTTGAAATTGGGGCAACCGTACTTTTATATTGTGTTCAGCCGATAGTTGACCCTTTATATTTATGCTGAATGTTATATATTTGGTTTTATTAATATTAAGTGTTAAGGTGTTACTGTCTAGCCATTTTTTACAGTACGTATATCCTTTTTAGCTTTTTTAAATACTGATGACCATGTATTTGATTGGAATTGCAGCACAGTGTCATCGGCGAAACAAATAACACTACCATCAATGGGTATATTACAGATGTCATTAATGTAGATTAAGAACATTATTGGCCCTAATATACCCTGGGGGACTCCGAATTTAGTGACTATAGGTTTACTTGTAGTGTTTTTTTATTCTAACTCTTTGGTTCCTGTCCGAGATGTAACTTTCAAACAATTTTAGTTATTTTCTGGAGATACCAATTTTGTTAAGTTTTTCTATTAACTTTGTATAGGATCTTGTGTCAAATGCTTTGGCGAGGTCTAGGAAGATGGTTATACATTTTTGACCTTTATCCACATTGTTAGAAATGAAATCCGTGACACGGGCAATAGCTTCTGTTGTTCCCGTTTTAGCTCTAAAGCCGAATTGGTTTCCTGAAATGATGTCATTACTCTCGAAATATTTTATAAGTTGGATTTTTATAATTTTTTCAAATATTTTGGAAAAGGAGTTGAGAAATGTAATTGGCCTATAATTATTGATATCACTTTTGTTTCCTGATTTGTGAATTGGAATTATAAGTCCTTGTTTGTTCGGAAGGGAAGTGTCCAATATTTAAACTGAGATTGATTAAATAGCGTAAGGGCAAAGACAATTGTTCCTTCATCGTTTTAATTAAATTAGTTGTAATCCCGTCCACACCAGCGGTATATTTATTTTTTAACGAGTTGATTACTTCTTCAACTTCTTGTTTTCCGACATTTTTGAGAGAGGATTTATGGGAGGTTTCATGATTTGGATTATATGTATCAATTCTGTCATTACGTGAGGTTGAGGGGATTTTGTTAGCTAAGTGAGTCCCGATATTTGTAAAGAAGTGATTGGCGTGATTAACAATTTGGTTGGAATTACTTTTAAACAATATTGTTTCTCCTTCAATGTTTAGTTGGTTCAGAACTATTTCTTTATTTTTATCTGTGTGTGATGCTTCTCTAACTATGTTCCAGATTTTCTTTGAGTCACCGTTGCTGTCAATAATTTTTTGTTACGGTATCTTTTATACAAGTTGTTTAGAGTAATGCCATAAGGGTTATTAAGAGTTTTTTTGTCGATCAAGTTTCTTTTTTTAATGCATTTAATGTTATTAGGGGTTATCCATGGTTTTATTGGTTTTAGATTGCAGGGGATGTGTTTGTGGATTAATGTTATATGTTTGTTGATTTCATTTTGTATCTGATCTATAAAGTAGTTCCATGCATTCTCGGAGTCGGTAATGAGATACAGATTGTCCCAATTCATGTTGTTTAATGATATTTTTAGACTTTCATAGTTGATTTTCTTAAAAGAGTGTCGGTGTAGCTCTTTGGAATTCTTATTATCTGTTGCGCTTAACGATACCATTGTTGTGTAGTGATCAGTCGTTGTTGTTTTATGTACAATTGATTTGATATTTTTTTTGGTTTGATCGTAAAGTGGTCAATGCAGGCTTTTGAGTCTTTTGTAACTCTTGTTGGAGTGTTTATCGTGCTACTAATCCCGTGGTAGGCTAACATATTGATGTAGGCAAGGCTTTGTGGGTGGCTGTTCGGTAAAATATTAATGTTCAGGTAACCGGTTACAATGTTTTTTTTGTTAGAAAGGAGAGAAAGATGATTGTTAAGTGAAGTAATAAAAGGTGAAATATTATTAATTGACGGGGATCGGTAAATTGCCAAAATGCTTGTACCATTGTTGTAATTTATTTGTAAGCAGTTGGTCTCCTGAATTATGATTTCGGATACAGTAAATCTGTACAGTACATTATCTGCATCCAAATTATCATCGGGGCGACATTCGCTAGATGTAGTCCTAATACTTGCCTACATTTGTAACGCCCTAATAGTAGACCTCTTTCCATTTAAGAAAGACAATCGAATTAGTATGTGTAAGCTGTGCGTGCGACGCACATTATTTCGTTGTGTTGGTGTTTACGGGCATACGTGGCCTTCATTCTACAGGGCACGATATCGCCATGTCATACATAAATCATCATGGAGAGAAGAATGGAACAACCGATATATTGTAGATCGACTACGCGTGAGAGTCCGTTATAGACGTACCACTATAACTTGGCGTGCGAAGTAAGGCGTCACTGTCGCGTAACAGAAGTTGCCAGGGTGTAAATTTATTACAAAATACATAATGTACTGAATGTCCGGTGACCAGTGTCAGAGCCTTCAATAGAAATTTGGTCGGGTATCAGCGCGCTCCGCGGCGGCCGCTCTATCTGTCAAACTGTCATACGGTAATATCGGTCCATTATTTGCTTTTTCAGCTTCGCAAAACTTTTATACTTCATTGGCAATTGTTCTTGCACCATCGCGGACTGTTTAGGATGTTTTGGACATAATAATTCAGTGTGTATTGGTAATCAAGATGTCACAGCTCGCGCTCAAAGACGAGAATGAACTGAATGACAGGGCGAGGGGTTATCGTCGGGTGCGGGCGGGGCGGGTTTCACCCGCTTATTACAGAGCTGGAATGCAGTCAAAAATCGTTTACTCTACATTTTGTAACCGCGCTGTGCAAAAGAGAAGATGTCTTCCGCATGGAAACGAAAGGTTGAGAAAATAGATTTTTCCGCAGTACCAGAGGAAAAAGGGACGACCCAGAAGAACGCAAATGCGAAGACTGCGAAGCAGTGAGGATTTATTGGTGGCCCCCTAGTGACCGACACAGCGCAGGACAGAGAGCGGTGGAAGAGTGCTGTCTAGCGATAGGTCCCCGACCCGATTAGAATAAAGGGAATGAAGGAGAAGCTACGCAAGAAACTACAGAATACCCTCCTGTAACACACTCGAATACTGAATGTAAACTGGGAAACGTTCACACACTCGAGCCTGATCTCGAAAACTAGTTTCTCACATGAATAATGTACACGGCGCATAAATACACATCGCACTCATAAAAATGTGGAAGCGCACAGGCGCGGACACACACGTACGTAACACTAGATCGACGGAGGGATCGAACTCGCAACCTCCGCATCCGAAGGCACTTATCAATAGCCCACACAAACGGGTTTGAATAAATTATCGCCTTAACAATCCGGCTTGATTTCGCGAGCGATAGAGCGTGGGCGTCCCTCGCGCGGCGCTGCCGGCCCGATTTCTCGGAAAATATGGCGTCCGTCACCGCGCTGTCTGCCGAATCATCGCGCAATATTATAACGCGAAGGCTCGGCGGACGGCGATAAGCGTAATCGTGGAGATGGACCGCGCGTGCGCAGATAACCTCAACATTATTTGCCTTCACCTCGGCGTGCGAGGCTTACAGCCACGCGACCGGTAGCGAGAAGGATTTCGGCCAATCTTATTACACCACCTCTTTATAGAATATTGCCCAAAAACGTTTGGAATTTAGTTTTGGTTTTAATAACGCTGGTCTGCGACGAAATCTTCATTCGAATAAAAATATGATGAATATGAAGAGCTTAATGTGCTAAATAGGTACACAACTGTTTTTATTTTTTCCTATCACGTACCTACATATAAGTACCTACATATTTTTAAAAAGTTTTTTATAGTTGCTCAAAATTCAATATTTTTTGCGTTTCGATCTCGCATTAACGCTACTATAATCCATTTAGATCATATTTGTATACACAAAACGTTTCAAATTGATAGAAAGAGAGAGAACTATATCGCCTGACGTTGTTTTTACACCAAAGCACGCGCCTGCGCGGTTCTCGTATGACTCCGTGGCGCTCAGTACGTAAAAAAGTTACCTAGTAGGTAATTGTTTCGATTTTTAAAGCAGATATGTTGGTAAGTTTTGCATTATTTTGTTACATACAGCGAAATTTATGTATATTCTTAACTATAGAGCGAAATAAGAGCGATTTTAAAGCAGATATGTTGGTAAGTTTTGCATTATTTTGTTACATACAGCGAAATTTATGTATATTCTTAACTATAGAGCGAAATAAGAGCGATTTTAAAGCAGATATGTTGGTAAGTTTTGCATTATTTTGTTACATACAGCGAAATTTATGTATATTTTTAACTATAGAGCGAAATAAAACCACATTATTAGAACATTGATATGATTTTGTAACTTTAATTTTGTTGTAGGTACAAAATGCCCAGAACTTCTGAACTAAAATTCTGCACAGAGCTTATGAAGGACACACATTTTAAAATTGTGTTGAATGAACCTGAAAAAAGACCATGAAACTCTTTCTAATTTTCTTAGAAACAAAAAACATGAAAACTACCAGGAAATCATCCAAGAACTTATTTCTTCTTAGAAAGCTTTAAAATGCAACGTGTCCCTTCAAATTCATTTTTAGACTCTCACTTGGATTTCTTCCCCGCAAATCTTGGTGCAAAAACCCAAAAAAAGTATCATATTACAAATATGGTGAAAGGTTTAATCAAGAAATATTACACATAGAGAAGCGATATAACCGGGAACAGTCAGAAGCAATGCTTGCGGATTTTTTTTTGGTAGATTTGCCGCGAAACTCCAATAGAAAATGTGAAAAACAAGAAAACTACAAAGTGAAATGTTATTAATGACAAGTTATTATATATTTAAATGATTTTTAATGTTTTGGAACGAATTATGTTTACAATTGTCGCAGTTATTAAATTTATGACTTGAATTTAAAGCAAAAACGCGTTTTAATTAAAAATCCATTACAAAAAGTATACGTGGTACATAATTTGTTATGCAATATCTCTATTCAGAACTATTAAATCTATAAAAACCATGCGTAAAAATCAAAAGGAATATTTTTTATATTTTTTTTTGTAGACCAGTGTACCTAATACCTAACACTGGAATTTGGCTCCGTTATTTGCAACCCACAATATCAAGTATATTCGTACAAATAACATTGAACCTAAGAATATATCCATAGTAAGTTTTTAAAGCGATTGACCTACCATAAAATTGTTGTATCTTCTCTACTAGAGACTAAACGTAAATGTCTAGATATTAAATTTCTTTATAATTTATTAAATAATAATGTGGATTGTCCTGATTTATTATCATGCATTGATTTTAATGTATCAATCCTTCGTTCCAGACATACAGACGTACCGACCCAAAAACACAAAACTAAGGCCGCAAAAATGTAGCTATTAGAAGAATCAACAAAATGAGAATTCCCTTGGCATTCCCTATTTACAGACACAAAATATATATTTTTACTCAAAAACAATGAATAATAATGAATTCATAGATTTATCATCAATGCACAATACAAACTTACACACACATACCATTACGACTTTTGACATTTAATCTAAATTAATAATTTCGTTGTCTGTCCGTCTGTCTGTCTGTCTACCTCCGTAACTTCGTGTAACTTTCGTAATTTCTTTCAAATTCACGACTAAAAAAAAAATTAAACGGCCAGAGATGGAGCTTGAACCCCGGGCCAGCAAACCCGAACCGGCCGCTTAACGCGTGTTGCTACCGCCGCCTCTCCGTGGACCGTAAAAAATATACTATATAATATACTAGGGATTAGCAAAGTCGCGAAACATTTCTCAATCATGCTCCTCAATTTTTCACGGGGTGTACGGCTAGTTTAAATATATTTTTGCAGCTTGTATAGATTCATTTCTTTGTTTTAATAGATATTCATACATTTTAAGCTTCAATTTTAATAAATAAAAAAATATATGATTTCTAGTTCGTTAGCCCCACCTCATACACAGATGCAGATGCGCATATTGTAATGCAGTTATGTGAATATTTTACAAGGAGATGCATATTTAACTATCATTTTATTGTTGTGCCGCGTTATGTCTATTTCCGTAGAACTCCTCCTCCGTGACTGACATGCAACTTTCTCCGGTGCAATTTTGTTCAAGACAGAAAAGAAGATCGTGTACTTATTTAAAAATCCGTGCCGAAGGGAATGAATTTGTAATATTCGATATAAATTACTTTCACGATACTCCAACCTTTTACAGGTAAGAAATATCTAAAATCTATTCTAAATTGAATGAAAAAAACCTCCCCGAAATTTTAGCTCCTAGCTACGAGACACCTGTATAAAGTTGATAATATTCAAAGATTTTTACAATCAGGCCAACTATAATATTATTAAATGAATGCTAGAGGGAGCGAGGAGAATCAACACTCGCGTGTATCGAGCTTTTTTGAACGTAGCCACAATGTGTACCGGAAGCCGGGCGAGCTTTATGTCTTATGCTCAACTCGTCACTTCCGGTAGTTCCGATAGAACGAGTGTTTATGACTGAGTCGGACCATCTGCACGGAATGTCGGTTCGGGCTGACATTTAAGATGTTTCCGCTGCAAACCATTTTTTGTACGGGACGGTTCGTTTATTTTTGCGGTTAAAAATCTTTCCCGTCGCTTACGGCCAAGAAAAAAAAACAGGTATCTCGGTGTGTCTTATTTGAACGGAAAAACGCTATAATATTGGCCATGGGAGACAAATAAAACACTAAAGCAATTTAAAGTTTTTATTAATTTTCCAAAAAAGTCACTGGGCACGAATTTAATTTAAGCACGCAAGAATTTAATGTTTATAAACTGGGTGACGTTCCATTCGCTAAAGTCGATTCAATAAGGGATCTGGGCGTCATGCTAGATTCTAAACTCACTTTTAGAAACCACTTTGATAATATCACAAACAAGGCATATAGTATGTTGGGATTTATCACCAGAATTACTCAAGACTTTAAAAATCCTCAAAGTCTAAAAATTCTCTATACATCACTAGTACGAAGTATATTGGAATATTCGTCAGTTATTTGGTCACCTTATTACACAACACATATTACGAGAATCGAGAGAGTGCAGAAAAAGTTTCTACGTATTTTGTCATACAAAGCTGGTCAACACAATAACCTTCACAGCTACGAAGATCGACTTGCCTTTTTCAAGATGCACAAACTTGAGTCCCGACGAAAAATATCCGATCTCATTGTGCTACACAAGATTCTCAGCGGAGCTATTGATTCTCTCTGTCTATCTGATATAAATTTGCATGTTAAACCCCGTATAAGAAACCCTGAGTTCTTCAGAATAAGTTAGCACACTAATAATGTCGGTTACTTTTCTCCCATTACAAGGTTGTGTCGCACATATAATTTGTATTGTGCCGACCCTAACATAGATGCTGATATTCTTGCAGACACGTTATCTTCGTTCAAAAACTCACTCGTACACAACATCCATTTTCTAAACGACGACATGAACCTATAGATCATTAAATACTAATCGCACTACACTCAAACACAAATATATAATATACATAAATGTACATGTGAAATATAATTAATTACAAAAATACATGTTACTAGAGCATGCCGAAGACACTTGTAATTGGGATAATGGGCATAGTCTTCACTACAATGTTTATTATCTGAGTGTCATGTACCCATTATCCTGTTAGTGTCTAATAAATAAATAAAAAATAAAAAAATAAAAAAAAATAAAAAAAAATAAGCACAATTCTCTAATTCACACTAATTGTCACTAAAACTAATATTCCACACGCTATTAACTACACTATTTCTTAATTCGCACTAATTTACGATGTTTTTATCACATCGATCACTTTCTTGAATAATCTGTTCAATTCTTGCTCGTAAGTACTTCGCCCAATATCTGTCAATCGGTTTATAACGCGATAGCCACTCTATTATATCTGTCTATTCGTGTTCACGCTAGCTTCTACGATCGCAGTGGTTAAACTTCAACATTAGACTGCCCCGCGAAGCTCTGGCTTCGCCTTTTATACAAAACGCGCTGGTTTTTCGAGTCTTCGAGACTATTTTTTATATTACTAACATTTCCTTGGCTTTTCCAGTGTTTTCAAGATTGTTCCAGAGTGTTATGGAGTGTTCGATTAACGACAGCATTAGAGGACAGTTAGAGGCATTGTCCAAGACACCGATAACGCTAGAATTGTGATTTTACTTTACCAACATTTTTTTTGTTAACAATAAGCTCATTAGATTCACTGACAAGTTTATGACATAATTGAAGAATATGGCCTCCGTAACCGATCGAAATTAAGTATCCTCGATATAGTTTAGTTCCCTGGTTTTATAACATAATAGAATTGATTGTCAATCAAGTATTAAAAAAGATATTGCACTTTAAAGTTTAGAAAATTTCACCATACCTGTTGACATTTGAGTAACTTTATGTGTGAATAAAATTCTCTTCGACTAAATCTTGTACATGATTTAAACTTTGCCATTATATAAATCTTCTCCAATATCAAAATGTATGATGAAATTACGGAAATATATATAATAATTATTTTAATACTTACTTGGCTGTCAGTTCTATTTTATTTTGAAATCAGGGCACTCATCTATATCAGAAATGCTTGCCCTTGAAAAAATCAGAGTCACCCACCATATTCTTCGATTTAGTCGAAAAACTAGTAAAAACATAAAAACATAAACATCGTATTAACTTTTACCTCTCGTAAAAAACATAGATTTTTACGAAAACGTGTTATATAAATGGTGGCAAACGCATCAATCGATGGTTAAAACGAAAGATTACTATAATCCATGTTGATACAACCTACGTTATTTATAGTTACCGGCAGTTATATTAATTTAGCTACGCTAACCGAAAAATTGTATTGCTTTGTTGCCCAGTCACGTTAATTCCTTTGTTGTGTCGCTGGGCTTTACAGTTTACAATAAACAAGACTTAATAATTAAAATTATGCATTTTATAAGATATTTTGTTGTGCGTGCCGCCATTGTTTTCAGCCATGGCGGAAACTCCACGCGCGTGTTTCCGCTAGCCGCCAGGAGGGGCGTGTTCAACTTCACGTTTTGTAGCTACTAGCTCCCGGCTCGGCACATTTTTACTTTATCTAGGTAAGTACTTATCTAACGATTATAGAAAAGGTTTTTTTACAAATAGCTGGTCGTACCTGGCGCTGCACGAGTTAAGGATTAAGTTGAAAATAAATTTGTGGAGGGAAACAAAGGTTCTATTGTTTTGCAAAGCCTCTAATTAAAACAATATTTACATTTAATCAAGGCTGGCTTGGATAGTATGTCTAGGGAAGAAATGTGGCCTATTTTTTCCATCGGGAATATGTATTCAAAATTTGGGTCCAATTGGTCAAGCGATGTAGATTTGTAATTCTTCATTTTTTGAAGATCTTGATTTGATAAATCCATCGACTGTACCTCATTTGTTGAGTTTTTTTTAATAATGTTCTTAGGTTTTCACGGCTGCTCAGAATCTTCTGGGATATTATGCCGTGTTTTTACGACCTTTTTGGCCGACGTTTCGTCCTATCCTATTGCAGGGTCTATCTTCAGGGCTGAGTGTTGGTGTTGTGGTCTCACAACAACACATCAGCCCTGATGATGGGCCCTGCAATGGGATCCAAAACGTCGGCCAGAAAGGTTGTAAAAACATGGCAGAATACCCCAGAAGACACGAACCGGAAAAGTTTTTTCTTTTGTTCAAACTGACAACTTTTTTCTTCATTCTATCTTTTCTTAATTTTTTTTCTCTTCCTTTTCTTCCATTTTTGCTTCTTTAACTGCCATTGTGGAACTTGCCAGAGGAAATGTACTCTCTTTTACGCATAGTATTACTACTTTTTTCTTTGGCCAGACTACACTGTTATTAACTAAATAGGAATATGGCCTTGGCAGTTGTAATCCTAATAATTTGTGAAGTAGAGCTAACGGAAATATAGTTACGAGGCATAAACTGTCAGATGATTTTGCTTGAGTGGACAATTCTTCCGAACATCATTTGTTGAAGCTGCTGAAGTAGATATTTCAATTGGTTTGATGGGTGATGCATCAAAGGACAACTGAATCTCATTGAGGATACCTATTTTTTGAGAAAGTGTATTAGAAGAATTCAACTCTTTCGATGATTGTACTCCTCCTAACTTCTGAACTGAATTTATCATCTTTAAAAGCTATCCATACTGTATACGGCATTGATGATTCAGTACAACTAGTCTAATCTAAAACATTTTCATAAAAATCTTAGAAATATTTGAGTAGGTCTGTTTGAATCTTACTTTCCAGGTAGGTACTCCAGAAGAGTTGACTTGTTGACTTATTTTTATAGCCATAATTTTTATAATCGAACTATCTGTAACCCGTCAAAATTGACGGTTATTTTACATGTCATTTTGCGGTTAAAAAAAAATATATGTACAAAATCTTCGAAAAAAATTTGATTTTTTTTTTCGAAAAAAGAAAATTCGAAATTTAAAAAAAATTACTATAAAAAAGTTACGGACATTACACGAAGTTACGCGCACGGACGGACGAACGGACAGAGAGACAACGAAATTATTATAATTGGGATATCATCGTAAATACCTAATTAATTATGTTTTTCAAAAAGGGTGGCCAAAACTACCGTACTATATGAGCCAGTTGTGCCCATGTCCATGGCCAAAATTAGAACAAAAGTAAGATTGCTGTGCCAGTTGTGGCCATGTGGCATTTTTCTACTTATAAATAAAATAAATTATGAAATAACCTTCAAACAATGTTCCTAGGACTTTCATTCAATAGGCTAAATTGATTCACGAACACAAACATAAGTGATTAAAAAGTTATTTTCACATTACTCATCCACGGGCCCTTATTGTTTTTGCTAAGAATTTAATAATTTTTAACGAATGTCACCAAGAAGTTCAACCGATACTCAAAGAAAGAAAATTGCGGTACAGCTGTTAATTATCAAAACAAAACACAGTTTAAAGAATTGGATCGGCATAAATAAAATAACAAATATATTTTTATTGTCTTATTTATACACCGTTGAATGTCCAAGTGGCCAAAACCGGGGTAATGGCCAAAACCGGCCCATCAACCCTAAGTAAGTAACATTAATTTGCATTTTTATTTATATAGATTGATATTAATTACCTCATCCCCTGAATCCTGAAGTATACATGTAATATTTTAAAACCTGTATTGGAATAGTGGAATATACTGGAATAATAATATTTCATAATATGTATCTAAAGTATTTACTTTCTCTTCCTTAATTTTTTACTTAAACGTTTACAAACACTTTCTAATGCCTTCCTGTCTGATAGATTTAATGTTTCATTTTCATCAATTTCATGATCGTACAATTCTCTGGCGTGGACGATATTCCAGTTCGGTCGACAGGAGGTGTGATTAAAATCTACCCATTCAGTATATCGATAGTTTTTTGTTCGAATAGTGTATCCCATTATTTTTATTTGATTCAATCGTGGCTTGTCGCTATTCGGGTTGCTTGTAGGAAATAAACCGGGTCGTGGAAATTGGCTGAAAGCTGCGTGCTTCCGTGCAGAACTCTTCGTTCCTGATACCGCGTCACGAATCAGCGGAACAAGACTAAATCCTTCCGAACAAAGCTCGTTGTTCATGTTTTCGTGGCACTGTGGAAATTTTGCTGTGGCACCAGTAAGTTCAGCTAATGTGGGGAAAATGTCAACAAGTTCCACAACTTTGCCGGTGGATTTTGGGTTAATAGCAGAATCGGTGAGCCCCGGTACATAAATAATCAATGGAACTTTTAGGGCAACGTCAAAATTACTATATTTTGCCCATTCTCCGTGTTCTCCCAGTGACCAGCCTGAAATATAAAACGGGTTTTAAACAGTGCAATAATATGTATAACGTTGCGAGCGGGCTCGGTGAAGACTACTTTTAATGTTTCGTTCATACAAAATAAAACATCGCTATATCAATATATCGATTTTTTTTTCGCGATGTGTATATCAAATATCAATACTTTTTTCGAGTATCAAATTAGTATCTTTTTCGATATTTTTTCCAGCGGCCTTTTTTTTAGTCCCCAACTTTTATTTTGTCGGCATTTTTCTTCGATATATCGGTAAATGTCGATATTTTTCTTCGATATATCGATTTATTCTTTCCGGCGACCTTTTTTTTTGGTCGCCAAAAGCTTTTTCCCCTTAGTTTTGTTACATTCTTATAAAAAATGTAACGAAAAATAGCGATATACTTTCCTCAATATACATCAATAATTTTCGATATTTTTTTTAAATATCAATTCGATATTATATCGATATATTTTTTTCATTTACCCATCCCTAAAGCCAACCCTGACTTGACAGATTGATAAAAATGATACTTCTAGTGTCATCTATGATAAATTCTTCAAAGTATAATATAAATAGCATCGTGATAAAATTGATTGTACAGAAATATCATAGGTGGCAGTGTTAATTCATAGTTGAAATAACAATAAAATGAATATGTACATATAAAATACTGCAAAAACATAATTTTATTACATCATCTTTTTCTTCTATTTGGAATGTTGCCGGATGTGATAAAACTTATTATCTTATTAAAAAAAATAGATAAACTTCATATTTACAGTAGGTACCTAACTACAAAGTTTTCACGTTTTCAGTACAACAATAATACAGGTACTTATGCATTGTTTTTATCAATCATCACAATATTCAATAATAATATTCGACAACAGTAAAAGATCATTTGAAATGCGGTGGAATATTAAAATCTTTTCTAAAAAGTCTTTTTTGAATAATAAAAACAATAATAACATAACATTAAAAAAATAATATTGGTAAGTAAGTCATACCATGGTCACTTGTTAAAACAATTATTGTGTCATTTAAGTTGACTTCTTTCAAAACATCTCCAATTAGGTCATCAATATACGTTATGGCTGCATAATAGCTTTGTTTAATTTTTAATGTCCACTCTAAAGGCATAACTCCGAATGGGAATGGTATATTAAGTTTCTTAATATCCTCTCTTTCCCTTACATCAGTCCATGGGTTCCAAGCAATTGTGGGCATACTGGCTGGACGAAAGGGTTCGTTTGGCAAGGAAATATTACTTAATGGATAAAATTCTGTAATACAAACAATATTTTGTAATAATGTATCACATACTTCATTAGTAATGAAATTATTGTAGTATTAATTAGTATTGATTATTAATTAAGATAAATTATAGAAGTCTCACAGTGACAAAGCTACTTATATGGAAAACGGAAGTTTCTTATAGGGTCACCCAGGGCCTATGACCTATATGAGCTAGCTTAAGTTATCACTTTACACAATGCAACATTCTTCACGTACTACACCCTCTTACTGGGTGACGAGCCATTAAATTTATTAAAAAAGAAAAACCACATATTATCAAATTTTTAAAAGTTGTATATATATTCTAAATCAGTATCTAGAAACATCTATGGTTCTTTCCATGACATGGTAGGTATACTTAGATTTCGTAGCTGGTAATGATACCTCTATATTTTAAAAGGTCATAAGCCCTGGGCCGCCCTATAAAAGACTTCCATAGATGTTTAACATATAAAAAGCTTCATCTCTATAAGGCTTTTATAATTTACCTGAATTAAAATAATTCCTATTGATAAATACTTAAAAATTTTTACGAAATTCGAGTGAATAAAACTCATTAGTGTTTGAATATGGAAAATATTGTTTTTTGAACATTTGATCAAATACATAAAATAAAATTATTGTATTGGAAGCATATACACTAGGTAGTTTCATTTTCTTAAAAAATTCACCTCAAGATCACCAATAATATTCAAGTAATAATTGGTTTGTTGTAAAGCATATTTAATTACCGATTGAAAGTTAGATAAAAATACAACACACGCAATGGACTCGGGTGGACTATATTTGGATTTTTTTCTTTCCAAAAGTGTAACTTTACTCATAAAATTATTAAGAATTTGATTTTGGTTCAGTACATCTTTGGACTTTTTTGGACTTTTTTTTTATTGATTTACATACTACTTCAATAATAATCAAATTATAACCCTTTTAGAATTATTGGCAATTCGGACCGTACGGGTTATTGAATTCTCAGTGTGGCCCTCTACAAAAAAGTAATTTAAACTTGTAGTTGCTAATATGAAGACGTCACGTTTCTGACTATTACTCTAAGAAACCCAGTCAAAATCAAAATATAAAACTTCAGAGGTTAAATGCTACAATCTTCTCTAGTCGGATCCCTCATTACAGAAAATTATAGCCTGCAGTTTTGAAATGAAAATACTATAAAAATAAATTTCAACTATATTTTAGGGCCTGTAGCAATGGTAACTTCTACTTGAATACTACTACTACTTGGTTTATAGTAATATACTTACTTAAGTATTTCATTGGAAATTTCAAAGGAATATGTGGCTTATGAAAACCAACAGCCATAAAATATGACTGATTCTTGTACATCTTTCTGTGTTCTTTCAATTTGCTAACAGCAGCTTCAGAAATTTGAATATCTGGTAAGGTTCCTTCTGGTTGAAGTTCTGGAATCACTGGGCAGACGAGGTTATTTGACAAAACACCACTGCTTTCATCAATACAAACTTTATGATCCTTATAAACATTTGTCGATGGGTGATATGGCCTTTCTGACCAGCTGTATGGAAAATCATCAGTAAAATTTGAACTTTTACCAGGGTGGAAAACCTTTCCAAAACTGTAAGCTCTGTACCCTAAGTTTTTGAAATATTGTGGGAGAGTAGTGAAATTTCCAACTTTTTCACGCCAATAGCTGTAGAAATCATATAAACATAATGTATCAGGTCGCCTACCTGTCAAAAAAGAATTTCTGCTTGGGGCACAGAGGGCTTGCTAAAATATTAAAAAATAAAAATAGTTTAATTTTCTTTTATAATGTATTTGAATTGATAAGTATTTTATATTAATTAAAAAAAAATACAAATTGAATCTTACTTGCGCAAAAGCGTTTTTGAATACCACACTGCTTGCCGCCAAGGAGTTGATGTTTGGAGTTTGCGTCAAGTTATCTCCCCATTCTGCCAACAGAGGTCTCAAGTCGTCAACAACCAGAATCAAAATATTTTCTTTGTTATATACGCTGCTCCCCTTTTTCACAGCGAGAGCTGTGTACAATATTATATTTATTAGTTTGTATAATTTTAAGTTTTTCATTGTTGTGCAATAATTTTGGCGATGATTCAGTTATATGTTTTTGTATTCATCAGCTGATCTTTGTTTTTGATACCGATAGGTATAGTCTGCATTGACAACAGTATTCATTGGCTTATTACGTCTAGCTTAGTTAGAACCACTTTGTACACAATACGGATTTACAGAGTTAATATCAAAATATTTTCCTGTTTTATTGTTCTGTCGTTTCGTTATAAATGATTACACCGTGAGAGTCTGTGTTTTACTAAAACAGAATAACATTTTATGTCAAAGTGACGTCATTTTTGTATCTGTCAGTAAAAATGACGCAGTTGCGTTTGAGCTGAAAAAAATGTTTTCATCATGAAAGTGTTGGAAAAATTGAAGGTAAAGTGTTATTATTTACTTTAAAATTTAACGTATACAACCTAACACGTTTTCGCGAGACTAAAAAATGTCTCCAACGAACAAAATGGTTTCTGACATTTGTTATTAGTGGCAGTTCTTTGTCCTTCATGGGAGCTATTTCTGTTGACTAATGTATGCGCACATATATATCGGCATATTACGTCGATAGTTGTAACATGAAATATTGGATACATTGAATATTATTTCCATTTATTGACTTTAATTTTTTACAAATATGATTTTCATTAGGTAATTATTCTATTTGTTAAATTCTTTGTCTGCAGATATTAGCAAATCATAATGTCTGCGGAGTCGCCCCGTCGGTCCCGAGTGGGAGGGCCCTTGCTGGTGCCCCCCCAGCCTCCCAGCGACCGGAGCCTCATGGACACCGTGTCGGGCTTCATCAGTGATGTGACCCTCGCCACTAATCCGGGGGTGGACCCCAAGGACGTAATCCAATGGGCGAGATTCGAGAGCGCTGATGTAGATGAACCTAAATCCGAGTCCGACGGTGATGGAGACATCCTTCCCCTACTGCTGGTGGTGGGATATGGTTCGGGTGTCCAGGTGTGGGTGATTCAGCCTGGAGGGGATGCGCAGGAGGTGCTCTCGTGGAGACAAGGATCAGTGAGGGTGCTGAGAATCCTCCCTACCCCGGGCCACGGAGATTTGTATGGGTCCAAGCGACCCCTGGTGGCTCTCTGTGACTCGGCAGGGCCCGGAGTGCCTTATTGCTCTCTTAGTTTCATATCTCTCACTGGTGGTGATCAGGTGAATCTTTTTCTACACTAAATACATTGTTGTGTAATATTGTATAATTTTGTTGATGGCTAATATAACAATACACTTGAGTTTTAAGTTCTTAATGAAACCATTTTCTTAATACTTTATTATCATTGAAAACATTTTCATTCCAAAGTATAATCATTTTTAATTAATTTGGTATGTAAATACATTGTCGGAATAATTTAGTTTTGTATTAACCCAGTCCATCCCCAAGCATTTAGGAGGTGCTCCGACGTATATGTAGTAATTAATATATATTTCTTTATTTTACATTTATTTATCTAATAATTTTTATTTGGTATAAAAAGTTATTTAATTTGTCACTTAAATATTGGGTTAGCAAGTAAAAACAGCTTTTAAATCATTTGTATATCATACAGTAGAACCTCGTTAATTTGAAATTCCAGGGACCCAAAAAAATATGCAAAACCTCGTTACTTCGAAATTTAATGTACGAATAAAAAATCGCGAAGTGATAGCGAAATTCACCAAAAATTTTTAAATTAATGACAAAAGCCATTAATTTTGTGAAAGACATCTGTATTTTTGCATATTTCAAGAAATCATTTTGAAAAGAAAAGATCGCATCATAATTTTTATTTATTAAAGAGTTAAGGTTGTTATTACGGTCGTTAGACATATTTAACTGTAAATAGTTGCAGATATTTTATACGAATCGTATGTTCTTCCGAGAGAGACGGGTAAAGGTCTTCCTCCTGATTACGTTGAATAAGCATTCAACGAAACGTCGAGAATCGTTTCTCGGGAAAACACATGATTCGTATAAAATATCCACAACTATTTGAAGACCCCACGGCAAGAAGTTGTCAAAAATGAGTTAATTAGCTGTCTAAATTAAATATTGTACACTATTTCCATTGGAAATAAGTTCAGAACTTAAAAATAATTAGAACATTTTCAAATCATGGGGATGACATGTTAACTACACTTTTTCATAAAGATCAAATCAGTTAATAATGGGAAGAACATGTTATCTTCAATAATAACATGTTCATGCCAACATTCTGAAATTAACACGCCTTTTAATTTGATTAATATAAATTTTACTCTGGCAGCATTGTTATATATTTGTTTTTAGACTATTATAATATGTACGTATATATTATACATGCCATGTTTTGTACTATTAATTAACATGCCAGGTATTTTGTAATTTTGGATAATGGATGGTAAAAACGGATAGCATTTGAAGGGTTGTTTGATGTTCATGTTTTACTAATTTTAAAAAGTTCTATTAGGTCCTTACATATGAAATTGGCATTTAGTATGGGAGGAACATAAAGCCAATTTTTTTTTATTATAATATATTTATTTAATCAAAGTATGTACCATTGCTATCTATGCACTTTTGCCATCTCATAGGTAGTTCATCGATCCCTTTACTAAAAAAACCATTCGGACGGGAATCAATAAAATCTTTGAAGGCGGTTTGGACTGCCCCATCGGAGTTGAATTTTTTCCTTTGCAAGAAGTTATCCAAATTTCGAAAAAATGGTAATCTGTTGGGGCAAGGTCCGGAGAGTACGGTGGATGTCTTAGACATTCCAATTGAAGCTCCTCTAATTTGGTAGCCGTCTGTTGTGCAGTGTGTGGTCTAGCGTTATCATGAAGCAGCAGTGGCCTAGAGCGATTAACCAGCCTCGGTTGTTTAGCAGCTAGCTTTTCCATCATGGTTTGCAGTTGCTGACAATAGACATCTGCCGTAATCGTCTAGCCAGATTTAAGAAAGCTGTAGTAACGACACCAGCACTAGTCCACCAAACGCTCACAAGTAACTTTTTTGGAGTCAATTTTCGCTTGGGGCATGGTTTGGCTGGTTCGGCAGGGTTCAGCCATTGCGATGAGCGCTTCCGATTATCGTACAGGATCCACTTTTCATCACAGGTATGATTCGATTTAAAATCCCTTCATTATTGTGCCGGTTGAGTAATGCAACGCAGCAGTCAACGCGCGTTTGTTGATTTGCTTCACTCAATTCGTGAGGTACCCACCTTTCAAGCTTTTTCACCTTACCAATTTGCTTCAAGTGGATTAAAACAGTTTTATCACTAACACCGCAGTCTGCAGCTAACTCGTATGTGGTTTGCGATGGATCCGCTTCCACAATAGCCTTCAATTCTTCATTATCAACTTTGGTCTCCGGCCGTCCACGGGGCTTGTTCTGCAGGTCAAAATTTCCAGAACGAAAACGTTGGAACCAAAAACGCACTGTGTTTTCTTTTGCGGCACCGTCGCCATACACATCATTAATCCTTCGAGCCGTTTCTGCAGCACTGGTGCCACGGTGGAACTCGTACTCGTAAATAACGCGATATTTCAAGTTTTTCATTTTGTAAACTGAGTGACGCAAAGAAAAAAACAATTGAGGAAAAAACAAATGAATTATAATTTTCAAAACACAAATACATGAGTAAATAGCTGTATAAATTTGGATTTGGAATTCCTAACCAAAGAGAATATATTTGAGATCAAATTTGCCAGTATGGCAAAACGTCAATTTCATATGTAAGGACCTAATATTATTACATAAAAAATTTATTATATTACATTATTATAAATCTATTACTACATAAAAAAAATTCTGTTAAAAATGAGTTACAGAGGTGAAAAAATTATTGTTAACTACATTTTTTAGGGAAAATTAGTATATTTTTATTTTTCTGTGCATAAATGCGTTTTTTTTTTGTAAATACTTTTTAAATATTTTAGTGACATAAATCAATAAAAATTAATGTTGAATTAGCAATAAAACATATTTTTCAAAGGCAAAATGCAAATGTCTAATTATCTCAAAATGACTTTAATGTTAGTTAACAACTTCTTGCCATGGGGTCTTTCTTCATTTACAGTTAAGTATTTTTATTTATTTAAAATTTCGAATTATGTGAACTAAAATGTGTTGTATTTTTGATGTTTATAGTATTAACTATGTGATTGGACATAATTATTAATTTTAACTATTTTTTTATTATTAAAATTAATGGACATGGTCCAATTAAATATAATACATAACATGAACAACATAAAATACATCAGAATAAAGGTTATAGCAATTTAAGACAAAAGCAAGGACACATGAAAAGTAGTAACAATATGCACCAAAGAAGTTCAGATCCTGTCTTGAGTTTATAAGACGGTGACATAGGAGCATGAAATCCATAATTAGTTCTGTGATGGTTAAGGAATACCACTTCATTATTTCTGAGTTTACGGGAAGGAATATTGAATTTTATTTGTCCCAGTAACGAAGGTACATCGGTGTGGCCATTTAACATTTTGAATATGTTAATTAAGTCAGTGTTTTCAATACTTTTTCGTAGGTTACAAAATTTTAACATTGACTTAATTTCACTGTAGGAGTAGTCTCCTCTATCCAAGCCAATCATCTATGCAGCTTTTCTTAAGAAACAATGTTGCACGGATTCTCACTTTTTACTCCCCTTGTTTCTACTAACTACAAGCAATACTCATACTTGTGGCAACAAATTCAATGTACTCACAGAAAAGTATAATTCAAACTTATTTCAAAACAACCCTACTCATGTGCGACACTTGCTTTCCGTTCCATTTTTCAAATAAAATATATGTACACCACGTAAATACGATATTTTGTCACTACCAGCGAAAACTTGTAATTGGCTTTTATGTTTATTGTTAGCTGTTGGCTTTCCGAATAAATATAAATAAATATAACCAAATATAAACCAAATCACAGAGGCATTTTCTAAGATAGGAGAGACAAGTGAATAGTAAAGAGTTTTGATTGTGTAAATATTGGTGAAATTGGAAGTCATTCTGTTTACAAAACCTAAGAGTTTTGGGGATTTATTTAACACACAGTGTATTTGTTCATTAAATGTAAGTTTATAGTCCGGAATAACTCGGAGGTCCTTAATAGACTTGACTATGTCCAATTTTATATTTTCTATTTTGTAGTCAAAGGAGTTAGGAGTTTTTGATTTATAATAATACATTATTTTAATTAAAACTAATATAATTAAACCGGTTAAATTTTATGAATATCCCATTACTTGATATATTTCCCCTTTCGGTATCTACTTGTCAATTACCTCCGCCATAACTGTCACGCCTGCCTTCAGAAATTAATTTGTTTACTAAAATAAATAATGAATAGTTAGTATGACATTCTGACGAAGATACAGTGGTATCGAAACCGGTATAAGTAAAGTTACTCCAAGTGGTTAATATAAAGTTTTTAATTAATTAAAATTAATAAATTTATAGTGTTATGATTCACGGAGCACAGATTAAAAATGATTTCGATTTACTTATTATTGTGGTTCACATTAACAGAGTTATACTGTTATTGTGTCAAAATATCAGGCTCAATATGCGTTTAGGTTAGATTAGTATAGAAATAACTTTCAAGCAGCTTAATTAATTATTTGGCGTTCTACTAGCTAACCACAAGTGGCGGCTTAACTGTTTATATTTGCCAACAGAAAATATTTTAGATCCGACCAAACCTCAATACTGACTGTTTAAGGGGTTTCACTACCCTGAGGCATCAAAAAATACATTCAATATTTTTTTTATGATGTAACTATTACATAAAATTTTAAATTGTTTTTATTATCGTTATATACGCCATACATTTGTTAGTATTTTTCATAAAAAAATATTTTGAAAATTTCAAAATGGTGGAGCTATGTGCTGTCTAGCAAAGGACTTTCTCCGTGACGCACGCATGATTGGCGGAGATAAATAAATTATTTTCTTGTTACATACGTAATGGCTATGATGTAGCGTATCTCAAAAAAATTTGTGCAAATGAGGTTAGTTTGAAAATAATTTTCATTGATGTTAAATATACACATAAAGCAAATGGCGCATTTTATAAAAATAACTAGCTGTTTGTACCCGGCGTTGCACGGGTTAAGGGTTAAGTTGAAAATAAATTTGTGTGGGAAATATTCCATTATTTTGCAAAGCCTCTAATTAAAACAATATTTCCATTTAATTAAAGCTGGGATGGATAGGATAGGATCCGACATATGTCGGAATATGTATGCAAAATTTGAGTCCAATCGGTGACGCGGTGTAGATTTGTACAGTAAGTATATCTGGGGAGGGGATGGATTGGAGGGGAAGGGGAAATGTCGCCTTTATTACCCGACTGGTCCTAAAGAATAAGTTTGCAAATTTTGAGTCTGATCGGTCAAAGGGTACAGATTTGCATCAAAAATATATCAGGGGGAGTGGAAGGGGTAAAAGAATAGGGGGAAAATAAAGGAAAAAGAAGGAAAAAAAGAAACCACCTATGTTACCCGCCGAGTCCTGAAGAATAAGTTTCCAAATTTTGAGTCCGATCGGTTGAACGGTACAGATTTGCTTCGAAAATATATCAAGGGGAGGGGAAGGGATAAAAGAATAGGGGGGAAATGTCACCTATGTTACCCGCCGAGTACTAGTGAATAAGTTTTCAAATTTTAAGTCCAATCGGTCAAGTGGTACAGATTCACACCGAAAATATATCAGGGGAGGGGAAGGGGGAAATGTCCGTTATCTTACCCACCAAGTCCTAATGAATAAGATTCCAAATTTTGAGTCCGATCAGTCAAACGCTACAGATTTATATGGAAAACATATCAGGGGTGGGAAGGGGTAAAAGAATAGTGGGGGAATGTCGCCTGTGTTACCCGCCGGGTCCTAAAGCATAAGTATGCAAAACTTGAATCGAATCGAACAAACAGTATAGATTTGTATAGAGAACAGACAGACAGCCATTGAGTTTTATAGATATAGATTGTGCGCTACATCATAGATAATGTTATTAGTAAGATGTGTGCAAAATGTGTACAAAACAAAATTGGCCTAATAGTTTTGAAGGTATCATTTTTGAAAGTCTGAAAAAGGGAGATTCGAGAAAAACATAAAAGAATAATATAATTTGTTTAAAAAATATCACCTACCATGCTAGCTTTAAATTGGTATAACTCCGACAATTTTTGGAATTTTTAAACGAGTAATGGACTCAAATTATTTTTAGAACTTCAAGCTATAAGATAAATCAAAAATACATTTTTTGAAAATGTCAAGGTGGTGTTAAATTATAGCCTTTGTTTATTTACTATATTGTGTATAGTGAAGTAACTGTTCTATTTACATTCTTACTGTTGCAATTCTTTAATTTAATGTGCTTTTTTCATTAAACATTTTAATATCTTAGTAATATATTTTAAGGTGAAAAGCATCAAGTTCAAGAACCCCATTCTTGATGTTGTGGCCAATAAGAGATCAATCGTTGTATCTTTTGCCGAGAGGCTGGCTGTATTCGATGCCTGCACTTTGGAAGATCGCTTGACTGTAACCACCTGCTATCCTGCTCCCTGTCCCTTCGGGGGAACCGCGCCTTCCAACCCAGTGGCCCTCGGAGATAGATGGCTGGCTTACGCAGAGAGGAGACTTTCACCTTCCAAGAAAAGCAACGGGGGGTGTGAAGGTTTGTACTATATTTAGAACAATTCAAATTGCATTTTTTACTAACGAACTGTAGCAATATTGAAAATTGCACAAATATAGATGAAAAAATAATATTTTTGAAAGGTATCTAATAGAAAAGAATATGACCTAGAAAGCAACCAAATAACAAAATCTTATTATGTATACAAAATTATCAGGAATGATGGGAGCGTCATGGAGAAGATTGATGGGAGAGAGATGGGAGGCCTCCTTCCATCAGTGGGTTGAAAATGTCTTATAATTTTGACGCAGATTAGAGATATATTAAAATAAAAAAACACTTTTCTTTGTATTCATCAGGGCAACTTAATAAGTTGCTTAAGTTTAAGCGAAACCGATTGGCACAATAATAAATCGTGGTTTAATACAAAGAAAAGTGTTTTTTTATTTTTTTTATTTTAATATGTCAAACCACAAAGTTATTGCTTTCTACCAAAGAGATATAATATTTTGCTGTCATTGATATTTAATGTTATTTTTAATAATTTTGAGAATGGAAATAATAGTTGTCAGGTTTTCGTGTCAGTGGAATTTTTTTTTGTAATTTTCTGGCTGATAAACCACTGCTATCTTGTCCCTTATCTAAGCTCTTTGGCCCGTGATTCACAATTCATTGCTGGGTCCATTAAGGCTAATATCAGCCAACAACATTAGATACATGCATGCACTTTAAATAAAAGAAGATCCAAGAAATGTTGTACATTAGAATGTGTTGTTTTTTAGACATTTGCTTAAACTCATTATCTTATAAACATATTTTTTCAGCTAATGCTCAATATACCATTAATATACATTTAGTGTCATATATTCTTGCGCCCCTGCATAATTTGTGCACTCTTATTTTTAATGAATGATTTCAAATTTTATTTTTAAACTAGCTGTTCTTACCCGGCGTTGCATGGGTTAAGGATTAAGTTTAAAATAAATTTCTGAAGGTAAACAAAGGTTTGATTTGAATGGTATAGATTTGCATCAAAAATATATAAGCGGAGGGGAAGGATTAAAAGAATATGGGGGAAATGTCTCATATGTTACCCGCCGAGTCCTAACGAAAAAGTTTCCAAATTTTGAGTTCCGATCAGCCGACAGGTACAGATTTACCTAGAAAATATATCAGAGGAGGGGAAGGGTTAAAAAAAATAGAGGGGAAATGTCGCATATATTACCTGCCGGGTCCTAAAGAATAATTTTTTAAATTTGAATCCGATCGGTCGAAAGGTACAGATTTACCTAGAAAATATATCAGGAAGGGAAGGGTTAAAAGAATAGGGGGGAAATGTCACACATATTTCCCGCCGAGTCCTTAAGAATAAGTTTCCAAATTTTGAGTCCGATCGGTACAGATTTGCATCGAAAATATGTCAGGGGGAGGGGAAAGGGTATGAAAATAGGGAGAAAATGTTGCCTATGTTACCCACCGAGTCCTAAAGAATAACTTTCCAAATTTTGAGTCCGATCAGTCAAACGGTACACGATTTGCATCGAAAATATGTCAGGGGGAGGGGAAGGGGTAAGAGAATAGGGAGGAAATGTTGCCTATGTTACCCGCCGAGTCCTAAAAAATTTACAAATTTTGAGTCCGATAGGTCAAACGGTACCCGCCGGGTCCTAAAGCATAAGTATGCAAAATTTGAATTGAATCGGACAAACGGTGTGGATTTGTATAGAGAACGGACAGACAGACATTGAGTTTTATAGGTATAGATATCATTTGATTCCTGGACTACAGAGTTTTCTACCCGAGTACTAAAGGTCAGCTTATTTTATACCGAAAATTTACACTTTCTTGATGGTGAAAAGTGATTTAATATGTAATAGTGTTGAATCAAGATTATTTACATTGTTCATATTACAATAAAAATTATCTATTTTATTCTCTATCATACTAAAATATAAACTTTTTCAAAACCTCCACTTAAAAAATCTGCTCAATTTATGCATCCCATTTTATAAACCACGAAATTAGTGAAAATGATGCTCAAATTATTGAATTGTAACTATTATTAAATTAATTCAATTGCATATAGGTATATGCATAAAGTATCGTAGATTTGTGCCTGATTTTGCAGAAATGCAATTGCAATATATACCTGGTAATTTTTTTATCCCTGTAATATGCTTCTTTCATTTTTAACAACCGCATTCTACTGGTGCAATGCTTTCCATGCATCTCTTCCATATTATATATGCTTAAATAAATCATAAATATGTTACGATGGAATGCGACCACTATAAATTGGCATGCGAGAGAGGGCGTCCCTGTCGCGTAATAGAAGTTGCCAGGGTGTAAATTTGTAAAAAATAATGTCCGGTGACCGGTGTCGTAGCCTTCAACAGAAATTTGGTCGGGCAGCACTAAAGAAACCAAGCCGTAGTGGCGGCCGTTCTATCTGTCAAACTGTCAGACGGTAATATCGGTCCATTATTTGCTTTTTCAGTTTCGCAAAACTTTAATACTTCATTGGCAACTGTTCTTGCACCATCCTGGACTGTTTAGGATGTTTTGTTGCTCCCGAGAAAATACAAAATTGTACTGAACGACAGGGCGAGGGGTTATTGCCGGGTGCGGGTGGGGCGGGTTTTAGTTCCAATGTCGCCGCACGCCAAGTTATTGTAGTCAAGCAATAATCATGAATACTTTTTAATTTCAAATTTAATCTACATTCATATTTATTCAATTAACTTGCCCAGCTTTATCAATAAATTTCACAGAGCTCGTGAAAAGGCATAAAAATTGATGTTATGCGTGACGTGTGTAAAACAAGCATTGCTCGTGAAATTAATTGTGAAATGAAATTGACCATAAATATTCCAATTGAATACAAAACTAAACTAAAGTTTCATTTTTCGAAGCGGATTAGAACAATAATTTTTTGTAAATTAAAATGTTTTTCAAAATCAAACCTTCAGTAGCAATGAACGCATTTATTAAAAAAGAAAATAAGATGTGAATGTGAAAAATAATAATATCACATTAACCTTTAAGAAGGCACGCTGCGTCGAATCAACCGCACTTTGTTCATTTTTGTTTATAATATCGTTTATTTTCATCACAAGTATTTCTTATTTCAAATAGCCTCCTCTAAGTTTTAGTGGAACATAATGGTTTGAAAATGTTCTATAATATTTTTAATTACATTTATACATTGCGAACAAGATTCTACTAAATTTGTCAGCTTTCTATAAGAAACGTATTTTGACATCTCATCAACTCACACACGCCCAGGTGACATAAGCCACGCATGACAGACTGACATAACCGGATGTCCCACTACCGTGTACGCACCACACACGCGATTGTCCGCATGCTGTCGCTAATCCCATGAATGTGTGTGCGGAAGTTATGATCCAATATTATAATATTTCAAAATGCATATAATTAGAAGTGACACAGAATCATTGGGATTAATTTAAAATACAAACAAGTACAAATGGAATAGAATTATCATACATATTCTACATTCATTATAAAGTAAAGTGTCTATTCTTTTTTATAAACATATACTTTAATAATTTTACATAAAATTACATGGCAACAGTAAATAAAGGTAAGACGCGACTGAAACACACTGTAAAGCGCTCAGATAAATAACCCACCAATAGCAAAGAAATTTAAGATTCAACTGAATCAAATATGTGTCATGTCTGTCGTCACCTAATAAAGGGAATCACCTTAATAATAAATAATAATACGGTAGAACCTTGTTAATTCGAAATTCAAGGGACCCAAAAAAACATTTCGAATTGTGCGGAACCCCGTTAATTCGAAATTCGAGGTAAAAAAAAATCGCGATGCAATTGTGAAATTTGCCAAAAATCGAAAAACTCATGAAAAAACCATTAATTTTGTGAAAAATGTCTGTATTTTTGTATATTTCAAGAAATCATTTCGAAAATGCAATACAATAAAACCTCGGTTTTACATTTCTCCAGGGGACAGCAAAAGACGGGATAAAACTGAACAAAACGTAAAAGTTAACAAATGAAAATTGTATAGAAAAATGGGCTTTGGATGAAAATAAAAACAATTAATACTTTAATTTTCAAAAATATTGCTAAAAAACGTAAAATAACCCTATTCAGCCCGACTGCAATTTGGAGTCTTCTTCAGGATGATACCAACCACAGAAAGTTCTTGCAGACATTGACTATTCTGTCAATATCTTTACATGTTTTTTCAATCATCTTCTTATAATCAATTGTCGCAAAACTAAAAGTAAACTTTTTATCACGATGTTTTAAGGGAAAATTGTAAAGAATATTAACAATTAAAACGACTAACGTAATATCAAAAATATAAATACAATGTAAATAATAACTGTCAAACTATTTTAGGCGTGCAAACGGCTTGGCAGCCGCTGCGATTTTTGCGAATAGCTGATGGTAAAAGGAGTACAACTACTAAAATGGGTTATTAGTCAAACGTTGAAAATATTTACATTCACTAAATAATTTGTCTCTTTTTAAGTTATTTTTTACCTACGTAATATGTACATGTCGGTTAACTAAAGCTGGCGTGTACACACATTTCCCACCCCGTCACCCGCGCAAGTGCACGGGGTGATGTCGCACTGCATACGCATCTCGAAAAATCTCTGTCTCTCTCGCACACGATCAAGCTTATGAGCGTGACAGAGACTGTTATTGTTTTATTTTTAAAATACAAAATACAAGGTGATGTTTTGTTTTATTCCCAGTTTGGTTTGAACCCATCGGCCAGTCAAAGTCAACCGACGCGCATTGTTGTTACTGGTTTATTTAGAATATATCGGACAGGTAGATTTATGATGGTAACACATGGCATCATAATAGCGGAGATGATAACCTATGGCATCTCAGACGCTATGCCCCATCACGGACTAAGTGAATAAAACTTATCGGTTTTATATACTTTTATGTAGGTATATAAAATCACCCGGGCGCGCTTGAGAAAATTAATAAAGAAATATTTTTTCACGGCCCTCTTTGAATGCTTATTACTCAATTAATATTTATCCGACATACTTGAAAACATTACCAAAAGGTACGCTTAGTCGAGATCTATCTAACAATAATAATTTGGTAAATTTATTTTCGTATGTGCCCCGGTAATCGGCACATATTCTCTAATATCTCAGTAAATTGTGTCATACTATTGGCAAGACGTAGTTTGCAGCCTAGGTTTTAGATGGAGAAAGACACAAAAAAAAAAAAAATATTGATTAAAAAAAGTCACATCAGACTCAAAAGAACTTCATATCTTTTCAAATTAAAACAATATAGATCACAAGGCAGACCTATAGTATATACGGATGAATTCCTGTTCAAATAAATTTGATAAATGTATTTTGGTTGTGAAGATATTTTGATGCTTTGTTTTATCATTTCAGGCGAAGGTGTGGCAAGTTATACCGCCACCGTGTTGCATGCCGCCAAGTCTCTGGGGAAAGGGTTACGCGGGCTGGGGGAGAGCGTAGCCAGCAGTCTGGGTGGGGGGAGGACAGGAGGTGGGCTGTCCCAGTCTCCCAGTCCACCCAACTTGGAACAGTTACAGCCTGGGATCGTCACCATCATAGATATTGAGGTATATAATTGCACAAAGAACAAATTATTAATAAAACACATTGGTTGAATCTTTCTATCTCGAAAAAATATAGTCACAATCTAGCAGGTTTCCACAGGTAACATGTGTATGCAGAATTTGATGACATTGTATATATTGTCACTATAACTTAATTGGTTAAAGTTGTTTACTGTTTATAATGTCACGAGACTGTAGAAACGGAAAGATTGCATGTAATCTAGGATTTTAGAACACTGCAGTAAATCAGAAATTACTGGAAAGGTTTTGAAGTCAGTCAATCGTACTTGAAAGTACGCGAAATAACTGCTACGTGGCACAGTTTTGTTTCGACAGTTTGGCGATGCCATAGAAACTAGCGTTGTCCAGTGTGAAGTGACCAGCAACAGTAAATTAAGAGAGTACCTACTGGGTATTCAAAAGTAAGTGTGATCCCTATTCTATGTAGATATTCTAAGATGAGTATAAAGTGTTCCACAGACAAGTCATTAGTACGAAATTATTGTGAATTAAAGAGCAGTGCTCCAATTAAATTTGTGTTCAGTGACATTGGTGGTTAAGTAAAACTTTATTTAATTTCAAGCATTCCATTTGTCTCCCTCTGTTGTGATTCTGCGACAATAATATTCCTGGTCCGTTACCCAGTAGTGATTTTTTTGTCTTTGCCTTAGTAGTCCATTTAATTTCTCTCAATTATCAAGGAACTGTGTTTTGAAAAATTGTAACTTCACAAGTAAAATGTGTAACGCCAACATATTTTAGTCTCAGAATAATTCCACAGATGGCGCTAAAAAGGCAATTTCTCTTTTAATGACAGCTAAGGAACTAGTGTCAAAGACTATTCAGAGATGGCGCCAGCCATAGTTACAACATACCTACGAAAGGAGTTCTTCATTATGTCAAGTACCCCATGGATTCAGCTTAATTATACTAAGAGATGGCGCCACTTTCGCTTGTAAAACATTAATGGAATATTACTAAAAATATTCAAATACTCCAGAACACATATGTTTTGGTATGTTCTACGTTATCCTGAATAAAAGTCAGACATCATATAGAGATCTTTACTGATTTTGAGTTGAGCCTTTGGCCTTCGCTAGCTGGCTTAAAACGTAACTCACAGAAGATCTAGTCTGGGGACCCAGTAGAGGAAACTGTAGTTACTCCAGTAGCGACAGGACAGCACCAAGTAGGACCTGGTCGGGGACCTGGCAGTGGAATCCAGGGTTGGTTGTGACACTGCAAGGTGCCGCTCTAGGCGCTTGCCCAGCTTGTCAGCGAGTGATTACCCATCATTTGTACTCACGCTCTGGAAGTACTCAATTAGTAGTTATAAATGTCCTTTAATTAAAATAAGTAATTCATACACTAAAACTTATCTTAGCAATCGAGGTAGGTTTAAAAAAAATTGTCAGTAAAGCAAAATGCTTTAAACACATCAACAATAGTTCATTTTGAACTCATTGAAATTCCGTAGAATCCGTTTCAATATCTTACAAATATTTTGAAAATGACAAAGTTTTCAGTTGAAAACCTTTTCTTTTTAATTTCTTTTAGCAAAAATAGAAATAGAAAAAAATTAGTCCTGTAAATACTAAAAATACAAATAAAAATGTTGAAGGATTCTAATTGGGAGGCTACAATAAAAATTGGCTCCACGCATGGTCAATCACATTCATAAAAATATGTAATTATGCAACAATGTATCAGTAATATTTTTTATGATTTTTAACAAAAGCACAAGATGAATTTGCAGCAATATTTTAGAATACAGATGCTTCATATGCTATATGTAAATCTTATTTTGTTTTAATTTCAGGGTTTTAGTTCTCCCCAAGATGAAGATCCGGAATCAATAGATGAAAGTACCTTGAGTACGATAAATGATGCAGTAGTCGCTCATTTTGTTGCTCATTCGGAGCCGATCATAGCCTTGAAGTTTGATGCCAGCGGAATGATGCTGATCACGGCTGACAAGAGAGGTCATGACTTTCATGTTTTTAGGATCCACCCGCATCCGAGTGGACCGACGCTTGCCTCCGTACATCACTTGTATATTCTGCATAGGGGCGACACAACTGCAAAAGTTCAGGTAATATATACTTTTTATAATCTTCCTATTTAAAAGTGTTTCATTTTAATTTGCCAGTACAGTGAAACTCGCTTAATAAATTCACTTTTAATAAGTTCTCCCGCTAAATAAGTTTAAATTCTGCGGTCCCGAAAAAGTCCCATACAAATCTGATAATTTTGTTAGGTTTAATAAGTTTCCCGCTTATTTTCGTTTCTCGCCTAAGTAGTGCTAATATTTTTAGCTGAACTCAATTTATTCATACAAATAAATTTTCATAATACGTTTTTCTGAAGACGAAATTTTGTTCAACATTCCTAAAAATAATATTTCGAGAAATGGGCGCAATAAAAATTAAGTGGTTTTGGCGTGTAACAAAAGTTCTAGGGGCTGAAAAAACCCTGCTGTATTTGAATAGACTAATAAAACAATTAACCCAAATAAATCTCAAAATTCACAAAATGGGCAGCTTACAATAAATAATTCTTGCAGAGCCATAAAAGTACTTTGACAAAAACTCTATTATTTGAAAAGGCAAGACAATAAAACTTAATCCCCAATATAAACAAAGAATGCTTGGCTTTCAAATGTGCTCCTATAATACTGCAGAGCCGCATTGGTGATATTAACTTTTGATTTATTTTCATTCTTAACTATGCAAACATTCTTAATTGACCGAAAAATCCATTTCTGAGAATACACAATTACATTAGCAGGTGCACCTGATAATTTATAATTCCAGAAGCCCTTTCCGTAGGTACTACTGTAATATTTTGTTTCATTTTCGTCAATATTTAACGTCCAAAATATACCGTAATTTAATTAAAACTCACAAGTATTTATATCAATTATACTCTTTATTTTTAATTATTTATTACATTGCCTTGCTTCCTAGGTCTATTTAGCTCATTAAAATCATTCAACATCATTTCAAATGCGTGAAATAACTGCCGATAAATTCAGTAAAACAAAGCCAGCAAAACAAGCCAGTGCCACACTGCGCGGATGTCGGATGTCGCGGTCGCGTCATTTCGTCGAATGTCCGCGCAGTGCGATTGATAAGTGCGTATTATATAATGGAAAAAAAATTAGATACAGTAAAATGGAAGATCTGCGACGGAAGGTCTGCGCAATGTGGCGCTAGCCTCGCGTCGCGTGATGTCGCGGGACGTACAATCCTAATTAAACAAATTGAGTTTAAAGACAATAAGGCGGTACATTCACTGCAAATGCATATTTCGGCGTTTTTTACGAAAATGCGGGTTTTTATTATTCATTTATATCAGAATGTATATGATAGATTGCAATTTTTTTAGGGCGATAACTTAGATAGAACCTTTATTCTTATATAAAAGTAATACATTGAACATTATTTACAATAATTAAGAAAAATATAGGCATTAATCCACAGGCCGCGGCAAAAAAAAATGTTTTTAATGTTCCCGGGCAAAGAGTGTTTCGTTTAAAATTTGTATGTAAGCATAATATGTTTTTTCATACATATAAAGTTTACTTAATTATCTAGAATCCGTACGTAGGAAATTAAGAAATATTCAATATTAAAAAAGATATCATTTTTCAAACATGCTTAAATATTTACGATTTTTGGTCATTTTCAAATGTTGTTTATTCATATAAAAAGATGATTTTAAACGATATATTGTATCTATATTCGCACTTTGAGTCTTCATTCACTATTAAAAAGCAATTTTTTTTATAAAAACACGTTACTTAATATTTAAAAATACAAATTCTATAGTACGAAATGTGTCAAAATATTACGCAGTCTGGAGATCACAATCCGCGCGCCAGCCGGGAGAGGCGGACGCGCTCATGTAGTCCAATCATTTTTTCATAAAAAAATCACTTTAAAACGTGTTTTTATGCCAAATTTGACTTTAGTTCAAAATAATATCATATTATATATTCGAAAGCAATCTATTCATCGCAGATAATAATGTTTTTTTTAACTAGTTTCGTATTAAATTGCATTTCTACTCATAACCTAACATTGAACGCATGTCACTTTTGCTGACTTGCTATTACTCGCTATATTCGTGTTGATGTCATTGTTATTTGAAAGTCAAGTAAGATATTAATTTACGAGATAATTTTTAAAATATAGATAAATGGTTTTTAATTTTATTTTTAATTCAATACATATTGTTGTAGTAGTTTTTTGTTTATTTTAAATAAAAATTATTTAAATTCAATTATTTTCACAGGTGTTTTGACATTTCAGTCGGAAGTCAAAATAATATCTAAATCTGCTTATTCGACAAAAGTTTTAAATTAAAAAACAGTGATATAAGAAAAATTGTTGTTTACTTTTTTTTACAACACCTAAATTATTGGAGAAATATACATACGCTTTTTTATATTCTAGACTTAAAACATTTAAAATTCTAATAATATTACGCGAGCATGACTTGCGTTCCCATATATTTTAAACGTCGGTACTCCATATGGTTGTCTCGTTTCCTCGCAACCTTTCTATCTCTCAAGGCACGTAAAAAATACGCTCTTGCAAGGTTTATCTGATATGACGTTTGTTCATGTCTCGATCTCGTATTTAAGTAGCATGATCTATCCGACACATATCGCCACTTTGACAGCTTGAAAAATGAATGTTCCACCTTAATCACTTAAATTACTCAATTCATAATTCAAGTACTCATATATCGTACAATAATTTTCGCGCGATTGTCGGCGTACCCGACTGGCGAGTTACGTGTTTATAGTCGGCTTTGATCAGCGCAAATAATCCTTTAAACTTGTTTGTACTAATTTTTCTTTGATTATTTTTACTCCATGCTATTTTCATTCTTAAAAAATAAATCTGTTTTTGAATTATTTTCATTAAAATGCTGAAATTTAATTGTTTAATTTTCGTAGATATCATTGGGGGCTATTCATTACTTCCGGTTTAGTTTTGATTAGCTTGATTTGATTAGTTTCTTGAGAAATAAAATAAACGACCGACGGTTAGCGTTTATCCATGAATAAACTTGTCTCTTGAACAACAAGATATTTTAAAAATCTATTAAAAAAATTGTAAAACAAAACAGAACGGTTGAATACTGAGAAGTGAAATAATATTTAATAAATAATTTTATGCGGCGATTATTTATGATAATTTTTTATATAAGTAGTCGCAATCGCAAAATCAAACAACGTCGGTGCAAAATTAATTTGCCTAAACGAAATTCTTCTCATTTTGGTTGTATTTCTTCGAGGAAACAATCGGGAATATTAATTACGTAATATCTCCGATTGTTTTCTAATTAAGTTACAAAAAAACGGATCAAATTTAATTTAATGATAAAAAATATCACGAATATTCTTTGCGCCCGGGAAAATATTAAGGTATTGTGAAATCAAACGAAATTAAAATAAAGAAAATCGTTATTAATCTCAAAAGAATATTATTTAATGTATTATTGTGTTAAGTTCGCCGAGTTCGCCCCTGAATTGGCGGGTTGTTTTGGACTTTGCCCCATTGAGTTTGCTCAAGGCAAAATGTTGAATGTACACCTAAATTATGTAGAAATCATCAAAAGGGATACATTTTTAAAATGAAGTCAAGTAGAATACTATTTACAAACGGTTCTTTTTTATAAATGTGCAATCTTTACCAAGCCAGGGGAAGTAGATACAGGTAATTTTCGTATCTTTTTTCGTATTCGTGAGGTTTATATTATGGTTTAGGTTTATACACCGAATTATATTTAAATTATGATTGACTTTTTCTTTAATAATATTATTAGTTTAAGATAGGTATTTTTTTTGCAATAGTAATTTAGATAACTTGTATATTTTCTTTTAAAATTAAGGTTTGCACATAGGTATTGACATACCTACATAAGTTATTTTATGGTTTTCTTTTAGTATGGTTATTAAGAAAATATTTTTTGACAGTGCTAAAATTTTTATTGTTGTGGTGGTTTTTATTATTTTCTGACCCTCAGGTAACATTTTACAAATGTATATATTTACCTACTTAATTTTTTTTAAATAGATGTCCTTAAATGTTCATATTATATAAAGGAAATTTCAATTAAAACACAAAATTAGAAAGTGTAAATAATATATGAAAATAATGAAATCACTGTTAATATGTTCTCACGCCTAATAAGTTTTTATTTGCTGGTCCCTTGAAAAACGTATTAAGAGAGTTTCACTGTATATAGAAATCTTCAAAGAATATCATCCAATTAAAGATTTTGTTTTTTTTTCTAATAAGATATACAGTAGAACCTTGTTGATTCGAAATTCATGGAACCCCAATAAAAACATTTCAAATTATGCAGAACCCCGTTAATTTGAAATTTGAGGACCAAAAAAAAATATTGCGAAATTCGCGAAAAATTATATAACCCACGAAAAAGCGTTAATTTTGTAAAAAAAAAGCTATGTATTCTTGTATATTTGAAGGAATCATTTCGAAATCGCAATGTTTATTATATAAATGCAAAGATCGTGTTTTTGCATGATTTATAATTTGATTTTATTTTTAATAAATTTTATGATTTTATTGCAAACCACCTCTTTCATAAATTTCCAATTAGTGTGTTTTTCATAATTTGAAGAAAAAACTGCTATTTACGAGCATATACAGATTGAGATGTGCACCACTGTGAGTCGGGACCTGCACACAAACTTCTTTGTAATTCTTCTTATCGTAATTATCTTTATTGGCTTGTTGCTACGCCCTGCGGGTGTTGATAGTGGCCACTGCGCGACTGTTTATGCCCGCTACGCGGCCGTTGGTGTTTGTAACTAACTATTGCCATTAGCAATTGGCTGTACTGGCCACTGCCTGGAAAATATGGGCTGCTGCGCTGCCTGTAGTGGTTGCTGCGTGCGCGGCCATTAGTGTCTGGAACTGAGACCATTTTGCGCCCAAAAGTGGCCTCGGTGCGACCATCGGCATCTAAGCCTAGGAAGCTTTATATATAATTTAGGTATATAAATTTATAAGAAAAATTAAATTAATATTCTATTGATTTTTGGCTTCTACTTAAAAATGCTTTCAGAATCAGTAATCAGTTGCCAATTTGACATTCTTTGCCAGATAATGATTTCACTGTTTGCCTAAAATTTATTCTCTGACATTTCTCTTCCATCATGTGTAGCATTCTCTAAATAGACTTTTACATAGACATAGGTATATTTGGAAAAAAATTTAAACAAAATACACATCTCGTAATATTCCTGTCACAAACACATATTACCCATGATAAAACAATACCTCGTAAGCCACTTAATACAGATTTTACAGGGCAGGCAAAAAACTGCGTAATACCTAGATTCTTTAATTATAGTTGGTATAATTATGTTTTTTTTACATTTTTTATATATTATTTTAATATTACTTATTTACTTTCATAAAAATAATTAAAGCCTGAGAGGTGATAACACCAACATTATTTTTCCACACATGACCACAATTTAACTGCTCCGAAAAATCAGACTGAATCGCCGCAAGTTCTGCCTCTTAGTGAGTGGAACCAGCAGTTCAATACATCAGTCACCTTTAACCCCGAAGAGCTAGAGGGCTTCGCTTCAATAGATGATGAAATCTTGAAAATTATTAAGGGAGAATAGGATCAAGAAGATGAGAAGAAAAAAACAGAGGAACCCGATCCCCAAGCAATAACCAAGTTTTAAATGCAACCAAATTAATTGATTTTTAATTCACAAAGATGACTCTAGGTCAATTGAAGAAGTTAAAAAGATTAAAAGATTAGATACGTAGTATTTTGGAATATCAGAAAGAGTGTAAACGAAGTTGACTAACTTATAAACATTTTAATTTATGTAAGTTTAATCAGCTAAAACTAGTGTAATACAATAGTGTTAGTAGAAAAATAAATTAATTATGTTTACTTACACGAAAACAGGTTAATTTTTTCCTCATTCTTTATAATGAAAACTCCCTATAACAAAATAAATTGCTTGGTCCATTGGATTTCATTATAGAGAGTGACGACTGTATTTCCCTATGATGACCACACATTTTGTTTATAAATTGAATAAAGAAAGTTCAAATAGCAAGTTTGAGGAGAAATATATTATTATTTTTGGGTGGATTGTTAAAAATAATGTTTTCAAAAAGATAAAAATTCACATTTCATCTCCTATATTGCGGAATCCAAAAAACCATTAAAACCTTTTTTTTTAAATTAAATTTTCATGCGTACTGAGAAAATTTCATTGTCGCTAATATAAAAATATTCAAAAAATTATACCTCATAACCAATAATTTGAATTAATTAAATTGTAGAGTCTGTTAAAATATCATTTTATTTCGTAGGTACACATTGGGTAGACTAAGCAATACAAATATATCCTAAAATGCATTGTAAAGTTTGCCTACGTGTTAGTAAAGGGAAGATACCAGTAAATAACGCACAAACAACGGTAAATGCAGAAATTCAACTTTAAAATCAATTTAAAATGTTTGAATTTCAATGTCGCCATTTTTTTTCCTGACGAAAACATTAAAAAAACACATCTGCATTCCACCCCAGGATTGGTGTGAAAATGAATGAGGAAGTTAATCACGAAATACAAGTTAACCAATTTCATATTTTTAAGCCGTAACATAAGAATAATTTTTTATATTTTGTCATCTGATAAAATATGTCAAACACAGACAGGGTTATTTTGAAAACATTAATAACCTCGCAGGACTATATTCCTGCTTTGATTTTGAGTCAAATGTTCAAACAACCATGACCTAATATCGATGGTTATGGAGATATGTGACATCAAAGTTTTTATTTTATTTGTTTATTTCTATTTAAGTCAAATATAAAAATTTTGTCCATATGGAAATAAAAACAATTGTTTTTTAAATTCTACCTTTTTAATTTTCAATAATCAATCTAAACATTTTATATTCAACAACTTGTATTCATATTAAAAGTATTAGAAAGAGATGCTATATAATTTTAAGAAATAAATTAAGGTTTTTGGATTTCTGCACTAAGAAACAATTCTGTTCAAGCACTAATGACAAGTAATACATATAAGGATGAGGATAGATTTACTACAACTTGATGTTTTTAAATGTTATATTCTTGATGACAAATTATGTTTGTGCATTAATGATAATTTTCAACGCAAGACAACGGAAAGACAACATTACTCTTAATAACCAATATGTTTGAGCACTAATGATAATTTTTCAAATGTACGGATTCCAAATTGGCGTCTCAGATGCTTTTCTGCATTGGTGATTAGATCCAAATCTCTGGTATGTCTATAACAAAAAGAAAAATTTACGGCAGAATCAAATCTTAAAAATATTTTTTGTTACAGGTTATTTGAACGTCAAGTCATGTCAAGTAGAGGGGATCTATATATATTTACTTGTTCGTTTATGATTTTCTTATCTACTTCATGTTTAGTGATCTCTAGCTGTTCAAGCAAATTTAATCTAAAGCCTTTAGTCTCGAAGTGCAATAGAATTGGCTTTGATTGGTCATTTATTTTACGGTTGTTATCTATCAAATGTTTCACGAACTGAAAATCTACTTTACATTTTCATGGCAAAATTTTTATTATCATATATATAATTATTTTATTAAACTTGTATTAAAGCAAATGAATTTTTCGAAATAGATATAAGTTACTGTAATGATAGTTCAACGTTTTGTAAAAAATAAGTCAGAAATATTGAAAAAAATGCAAACTTTGATATTGCATATCTCCATAACTATTGGTATTGGGTCATGACTGCTTGAACATTTTCGACTCATCAAGGCAGGAATATAAATAACCCTGTATATTGCATCCATTGACCCCATATATAACTATTGAAGCGCACACAATTTCGATGGTAATTTTTGTGCATATGTTATTTATAACGATAATATTAAGAAGGCACACATTTTGGGTCACATTATTTGATTTTATTGATAATACATGATAATTTGATCGATGAATACAGTCTACTTTTTTTTGCCTAATATGACCGACTATTCATATGCAGTTGTTTCAGTTTTTTTAAAATCTTTTTTGTAAAGTAGTTACTATGTATAAATAATTAGATTTTCTTTTTTTGATATCTTCTTAAATTATAATAAATTTTGGTTTAGAATAAACAAAAGGTTCCAATTAAAGTAATTTTTGATTAAGTTTTGATTTAACTTGTTGAGGGCCTTTAAAATTTCACTGAAAATATACATCAAGGCCAGAGATTTTCTGAATTTTTTTTGTTTTTACGAAAAAACCATGAAACCATGGGTATATCAAAAAAATACACATATTCATATTATTTTATCGTAAGTGTCGAAATGCAATGATTTTATTATCTTTTAAGTAAAAAAATATTCTTTTTTGAATTCTGATAATGTTGCCAGCGCAACATTTTCCAAAATTTTTTTATTCGTTTATTAGAGACAACTACTATTATTATTTGACGCCTACCTAATAATCTTCTGTGTGGTATATTTTGTTGCACGGCACGGCACACAATGGAACATCGCACTCATAACACATGATACACTTTCACAAACACAGATATTACAAATAAACGCAACATAATTCATCATAAATATCCATAATAAACACATAATAATCATAAATCAACAAAAATTATATCGCAAAACGTATCTTATATATTTGTGTATACGTTACAAATAAATCGAAAATCGAAAAAAATAAATTGTATTTCCCGCGCACTCTATGCGTGACCTTGAATGAAGAAATATTTGAATTTCGATTACACAACATGCGTGCCGGGCGCCATCTACAACTTTCCTATACGATTTTGACAGAAAAACTTCGATTTTTGATTATTCATTTAAGCTACAATTGGAGATGTTTTTGAGTTGAAAATGGAACGACAGGTCACCACGGGATTTCTGTACTGCGAAAAAATCACGTTTTTCAGATTCGATACGCAGCTGTTGAGAAATAATTAATTACATTCCGGATGCACGGGTGCGCCCTGGCCCCTGGGGACAGTCGCGCTAGGGCGCACGGGTGCGGCCTGGCCCGGGGCTCATTAAGTGGTTTTTATTTAAATTATTTAAAATAGATATTAAAAAATATAGTGTTACATTACACCCTCGATACAATTATTCAAAGTCAAGGAAAAATAATAACAACGTTAAAAGAAAAAATATTTTTATTCAAAATCAGAAAAAAATACCGTAAAAGAAAATTTGGTTAATTTCAGTAATACATATAAGTTATCAAAATTTTAACTCATTAAGGCCGGCGCCACACTATGCGTTTCTTCTGTCGCGTCAAATCCGCAACCGAATTTAGACGCATTTTACGCGCGTTTCAATTTTTGCGTCCAGATACCGCGTATTACGCGCGAGACCACTCGCGCATTTCAATTTATAATGCATCCAGATATGCAAATTATTGTTTTATTTCAGTAGATGTTGGCGCATATGGCAAAAGCAATGACTCCACAATTTTTAAAAACTCTGTTTTCTATAAAAAAAAAAACTTGTCTAAAAATATTTTACGTGCGAGTGAGCAAACGCGCAAATACTACAGGGTATTTCAGCGGCAAGAACATTTGTGACGCTACCAAAACCACTTAATTTTTATTGCGCCCATTTTTCATTTTTAGGAATGTTGAAAAAATTTTCGTCTTCCGAAAAACGTATTATGAAGATTTATTTGTATGAATAAATTGAGTTCGGCTATAAATATTTTCACTACTTAGGCGAGAAACGAAAATAAGCGGGAAACGTATTAAGCCTAAAAAAATATGCGATTTGTATGGGACTTTTTCGGGACCGCAGAATTTAAGCTTATTTAGCGGGAAAACTTATTAAAAGTGAATTTATTAAGCGAGTTTCACTGTACACCTTGAATTTGACTCAAATGTTTATCCTGCAAGTTAAAATTTAAGAAAAAAAATATCTGCATATTATATAGTTTCACATCCCTAATATGATTCTTGAATTCGCGTTTTCACAAAAAGTATCAAGCGATTTGCTGAACTTGCAAAACTTGCTTTCGTATAGAAAGAGTCACGTACATTGCCCTTCGCAATTGGAAAGTCAGGTGTTAATCTTAGCGCATTTCTATGATTTGGTTTGTTTGGTTCAGTTTTACATACATGTACATAGTGGTTCATGATTTACGAGTACATACACCAGAAGAACAAATATGAGTCTTTTGAGGTTGATAGATTTCGTCGGCAGCGCTGGGAGATTGCGGCAAAAAAGTGCCAGAACTATGAAAATTGCCAGGTATAGTGGCCTCATAACAACACAATCACACACCAAAAGAGGAATTTAAGAATTTTAATAGTGAAAAATCATTTTAAATGCGTACAGAATGAGGAATGATCTAGGCAGCCAACTGAAGGAAGCACGCAAGGTAATACGAAATATGTAAAGTACACCCCACACAAATGCTCGCGATCAGAAAGCCGTACGCATTATTATTTTTTTTACAACATGTTAAAAAAAATCGAATTATGCGATGCAAAATGTATAAATGATTTATGATTTCTAATTATCGGGGTTAATCTACTATGAAATCAACATTGAAATAAAATTAAAATTTCGAATTATGATCAATTTTAAATTACGAATTGATGGGGTTTTATTGTATATATTATTTCTACACATTAAATATTATCTGTGTCCATGTATTTTAGACAATGTATACATCTCACTACTTTTATGATTTCGCCATTTTAGTATTGTTTCTTGATAACAGCGGGGTGCACATTACTTGATGTGTTTTTAGCGCAATCATATGGGTAATTCCTATTTTTGAAAAAAACCAATGTGACTATCATTTTTCCAAGCTGTAGTACTTAAATACCGGGATCGTGATTTATGTTCACAAAATATAAGTAATATATTGTAAATTTAGAATATACATATGTAAATTAAGTGCATAGTTATTTTTTTATTAAGTGCCAAACCATCAAAAATGTCCCTTCCGTGGGTGTGATTACTCTAGCTTTGTGGGAAAAAAAATATCATGTCTTTCTCTCCTTATAATAAATACGTAAAAAAGATTGCCAATATGAACTTCAATAAATTTACTATTTAAATATATAAACATAATGTCTATAGCTATACACATTATTTATTTTAATAGATAAAAGTTTGTGATCAATTTATTTGTCCCTTCCATGGATGAGTGTCACACCAGTCATATTTTATAAAAATATTGCGTATTTTTGACAAACGCTACTGTGAATAAACTAAGTAATCTTCTGCCAACTTGACTCAGTTGGCAGTTTCTACCGGCGTTGTAACCGCTACGAGAAAATCTTATTTAGTTTCCTAGTGTCAAAATCCGTAAAGCATAAGTGGTCACAACCGTGTTGATCGTCAAAGGTATGTACACTTCAATAATGAACTTTGCTTTTGTGGTTTAATTGCGTTTATGTATCAAAAACACTATACTAAATTTGTATGTTCATGGTTGATTAAGTGGTTATGTTTCTACGATTTTAATGAAAAAAGTCACTTCCATGGACGTTACTTCCATGGATCCGTGGATAAAAATTGACCCATGGATGTGACTGTTGACCCATGGAACTGACAATTATATAGTATATGGGCGCGACTTTACAGAATGCTTGCTTCATTTATTTATTTTGTTATTGTTTATTATCCATTTATTGTTGATTTTAGATGCCAAAACACAAAAAGCATTCAAAAACTGCTGAAGGGATACCTCAACGAAAACACAACTGTGAACGAAAACGAATCTGAAACAAATGCAAACGAATTAAAATAAATACAGTTTTGAAATGCAAAGGTTATTTCCAAAAATTATCACCTCCTTGTAGTATGTCACTCCCATATATGTATTACATTCATGTAGTCACTTCCACGGACATGAGGTCATTACCATGGAGGACATTTTTTTTCAAACCCCTATAATTCACTACCTTAAGGGCTGCAAGCTCGGTGAATATTTTTCCCTTGAAGAGAAAGACCAAAATTAATAAGATCCATCATCGCTTTTACTACAAGGACGTTTTCATTTTTTTACGTATTTTTTGATAAAAAATGTGAATTACCCATATATACATTTTTATTATAACAATGGTGTTACAACTAAAACATTATTTATAAATTTATAGGATCTTTCTTCAGCATTATGAAATGGTGTCATTAATGTGAGGTGGAACTTAACGTTTCTTCTTATTTATTACAGGACATATCAATATCCTTGGATTGCCGTTGGACAGCCGTGAGTACTATGCGCGGCACGACACACGTGTTTCCCATCACGCCTTACGGAGGTGCAGTGGGAGTGCGCACGCATGCTTCTCCACATGTGGTGAATCGTCTATCGAGGTTCCATCGCTCTGCCGGGCTCGCAGCCGATGGCAGGTCCAATAGTCCTGTGAGTATTAAGTAATTTATGAAAAATCCTATTTTTTTGTTGAACCTTTAATAATTAATTTTTAAATAAAAAAATCTACTCCATTCTTAGTGTTCCGCACAGGAACACAAAAAGATTTGTACCTCGCCTCGAAGTATGCACCGAAAGTGTCAGATGGCCAAGTTGTAAGAATGCCAATCAAAACACCTGTGTCGTCATAGAAGTTTGCCTTGAAAAAGGCAAAGAAAATCCGAAAGAGAGCCCAAGTAGTCGAGCAGGGTCATTGTAGATAAAGAAATAAAAGACAGATGAAAGTGGTTCGATAGGCTCTTAAAGCACACTTCAGGAGTACTGATTTGCTCGCCGTTATAAAACCGTTTATATTAGAAAAATTACAATATCCCTTCCAAATCGTCTTTGTGGAGCAATCCACCAATTACAAAACTCGTTCTTATGATATCTCTTGATGATTTTTGGTACTAATCATTCGGGCAGTTCGTCTGCCGAGGTAATAATAATAATTTGACATAGTCTATGGGACTCGCAAGGCAACAATAACAGAATTGTTACAAGTTATGTGGTGAGTGCAACGGCCATTTACATTAAATTCCATAAAAAAAGTTTACAAGTATTTACACAAGTCTTTTTATGTATAACAATTAGAAAGTATATTATTAAATGTGTCTTTTCACTATAGTTCGGTGTGTGATAAGTCAAAATTACATCAGTAATAAGCAATTTAATCAGGCTGTCAGATTTAAATTTCTCCTGTGCTCCTGATACAATTTATATATTTGAAAATATATTTTTTGAATAGATATTCATTAGAAAAATACAATAAGAAAGTTTCAGCTCAATCGGACTGCCGTAGTGGTCAATATTCAAGTTTAATTAAAATCGCCCTTATTGACATGGCACCGCTCGGCCGGTGACGTCACCATCAGTGATCATCGCCCGTGTTGAACATATTGCAAAGGCCCTTTTCAGGGCCGGTATTTTTATTCTGTTTTATTTGATATTCTTTATTTTCAATGGTAAATATTAGAAATTATTTTTGACAAATTTTAAACTGATTTGGGTACCATTATGACGATAGCACTTCCAGCACTTAGTGCACTGCCCATTTTATCAGTAATGATGCTCCTCCACCAGTCTCCGTTCGGGGGCCGAAGCGTTCCGATCATTTCTTGTGCGACAAGACTCTTAATTCTGAGCGGGCTGGGACCCCAGACATTTTAGACACATTTTTAACTGTAAATGGTTATGGATATTTTATACGAACCGTATGTTTTCCGAGAAGCGATTCTCGATGTTTCAGGAGGACGACCTGTACCCGCGGAGGCATAGTGCGGCTTGATTAACACTTCTGGGGGCGTAAATTATATGCACTTTGTTGTGGAGTGTTCACTTCTTCTACGATAGAGGTCGCCAGTGTGCAATATGTACTAGTTACGTCAGTGGACTTTTCTGCGACATCTCTCAAAGGTTGAATCAAAGTCGTAAGAACAGGACGCCAAATACTTGATAGTTTGTAACTGTCATCTCTATTGAAATTGGGATGTTTGTACAATGGATTCCCCTCTAATCTGAGTATGAGGTGCGGTTTGTTGATAAGATTTTTGTCTTCTCAAATCTGATGAAGTGACAGAGATTCCCTTTGGATGCATGTTCGCAGATTGCCGATATATTGGGGTTGTTGTTTTTAATTGCTCCAATATGTTCCTTCAAACGTGTAGTGATATTGCGTTTGGTTTGTCCTATGTAGAACCCACCACAATCGCATGGCACTGTATACACCTGGAGACTCAAACGGTGTGTTATCTTTCACATTACTCAACAACGAACTATGGGGGCTGAAAGTTGTTTTTATATTTAATTTCAGCAACACCCGGCTGATTTTGTCAGTAAGACCTCTGATGTAAGGTAAATATGCTTTATTTCTTGGGATATCGCATATACTAGATTGTTTTCGTGATGTCCGTACGTTCAGAGAGTATCCATTAGCTATGTGTGCATCCTGCACGATATGGGGGCGGTCAGTCTGCAACCTGCCGCCCCCTGTTCTTCGGAATACCAACCGAGCAGGTTCTCGGTAAATCTGCTGACTTCAATACACATGAGCTCCCGGGCTTCACTTCCAAAAGTGGATTTCATTCATACAGACCTCGTCTGTTCCAGAAATTTTGGAAATATTTTGACTTTCGTACTGACTGCACATCAGTACCGGCACCGCGAACGGCCACCGCCACGTTTTTAAAACTATGCTGTGTGTTTGTGGTGTAAAAAATAAAATAATCCTGAGAGATCAGCAAGATTTCTTGCAGATCTCTCAGGATGAAGAATAAACCCACAATCTCTTAGATGCTAAGTTAGCATTGTATTTTTCTAAACAACTATTTTGTTTGAATAATGAATCAATACTAAATGTCGAGTTGGTTTTGGTGTATGACTAATGAATAAATTTAAATTATTGCAGGTTGGAGAAAATTTGGTAAATTCAGCTTGGTACCCTAACCCTAGACTACCACCTTATCCAGTTCCGTGTTCACAGTCTCCACTGGCACAACTGCGCCCACTGCCACCAGCAGGAACCATCCCAACACATACCATTACTCGTAACAGCTCAGGTAATAGGAAATGATTCAATACCATTGTTATCCTTAGTTCGTACTATTCAAAGAAGAATTTATGAAATGGGGTTTAGTAGACACAATAAAAAACAGCATATTACCAACAATTGAGGCTCTAACAGAGCATATTACTGAAGTCATATTTCAGGACGATTCTGCTTCTTGACATAGAGCGCGCGCTGTAAGTTGTATACTTTATTTTGATTAGTTTAATTTGTGTTTTTATTTACTGATTTCAAGAGTATTAGATTCTAATTAGAGCTGAAACGGATAGTGATTTGGCTGGATACCGGATATCCAGCGAACCCTTATGACGAATAGCCGGATATCCGGTTGTCGAATGTTCGGCCCATAGCCCCGTGGCTATGGGCCGAACATTGATGATTTCGTTTTTGAAATGAAACATAGCAAAGACAACAATATCCAATTATATAATTAGTGAAAACAGCAATGTCCACTACTTGGTAGCAATAAGGCAATATCCACATTTAAAATATTAATTTATACACAAATATTAGAGGAAAATTGAGGTGGCAATTGTTTTAAACTTATTTAAAATCAGATGCACGTTTAATATTCCTTGAGTAGTGACAGTTGTTTTTATCTCAGAAACACCTTAAGGCGGTACATTCACTGCAAATGCACATTTCGGCGTTTTTTTTACGAAAATGTGGGTTTTTATTATTAATTTATATCAGAATGTATATGATAGATTGCAATTTTTTTAGGGCGATAACTTAGATAAGACCTTTGTTCTTATATAAAAGTAATAAACTGAACATTATTTAAAATAATTAAGAAAAATATAGGTATTAGTCTACAGGCCGCGGGTAAAAATTAAAATTTTTACTGTTGCCGGGCGAAGAGTCGTTCGTTGAAAATTTGTATGTAAGCATAATATGTTTTTTTTTTGTACGTGTAAAGTTTACTTAATTATCTAGAAACCGTACATAGGAAATTAAGAAATATTCAATATTTATAAAGTTATAATGGTTCAAACTTGCAAGAAATTTTTACATATTTTTATGCTTTTCAAATGTTGTTTATTCATATAAAAATATGATTTTAAACGATGTATTGTATCTATATTTGCACTTTGAGTCTTCATTCACTATTAAAAAGCTACATTTTTTATTAAAAACACATTAATTATTATTTTAAAATTATGAAAAACGACATACTCATACGTCAAAGTGCCGTTCATATGCCGTTTGGCCACGGCAGAGGCCAGACGTCTTTATGTATCCGAATATTCCTCGTTATTTATTTCATATTTAATTGTACTTCTACGCCAAATTTGACATTTATATGAATTATTATTATATAATACGCTCAAAAGCAATTGATATCTCCCATATATTAAGGTTTTATATGGATTTTCGAACGGTTTCATCCTTTTTACACTTTGACAAGCGTCACAATGTCAGTTTCGCAATAACCCAGATTCAACATTTCCAGATCCAGAGTCTCTTTAGATGAGTAAAAATACACACTACACACAGTACGCGCCGTGCCAATACCAACGCATGCGCGTTCACGTCTACCATGTATTTATTTCTTGTTTAATATTACAGTATACATTATGATTTGAAAAGTATTTCAGAATTATTAATATGTTTTTTAAATTCTGTACAGTAAGTAATAATTGGACGTAAATAAAATACGGGAATTTGTCGAATGTTAAAATAATACATTTTGACATACGACATACGCGTGTGGGCGTAGGTAATTGTTTTGTTATTTTCATATTACGATATGCATTGATTTAAAAAGGAGTTCAGAATTATTAATATGATTCTTAAATTATTTACGGAAAATAATAAGTCTACTCAAATAATATAAGATCATTTGTCAAAAGTTAAATAAGTAAATATTTTGACAGATGAAGTATTTCTGCGGGAATACCTGACGCCGACGAAATTGAAGAATATATGATCTCTTTCTATCAAAACCTTACTGTTTTAGCAACGTATGTACCACAAATATGTAACGATTGTGTAATTTTTATTCGATTTGCGCTCAGATGACATCTCGCGCACGGCTTGAAAGCACATGTTCTATTAACGTAATTTGACATATACACATGTTTATGAATCGGATGTCTAGCCTTAATGGGATATTGTTGCCTTTGCTTTTATAACCCTCGTATACGCTAGGCCTGTTTATCTATTATTTTGAATTGATTTAATTATTTGGTGAAAAAATATGATTTAAACTAGGCTACTAGGTTTTGATCTATAAAAATGCATTATTCGGCATTTTTTTCAGCAAATTCAGTTTTTATCATTCATTTATATCAGAATGTATATGCTAGACTACATTTTTTAGGACGATAACTAAGATAGAACCTTTATTCTTGTATAAAAGTAATAAACAATATTATTTACATTTATTTTACTATATTAAGAAAATATAAGCAATATTCGACGGGCCGCGGTCGAAAAATTCATTTTTAGTGTCTTAGAAATTATCAATTGTGTAGGAAGAAAATGTTTTCTTACGAGTGGAAGGCTGACATTTTGAAGACAAATTTTTACTAAAATAATTAAGAAATGTCAATATTAATAAAGTTATAAATTTTTTGTTATCTTACTCTATGAGTACAAAGTTTTGTTCAACGAGCCTGAGCCATTTTAATGGATGTTCTATTTTTGATTACTTTTCCAGGTCGTCAACGTCTCTCTTCTCTCTCGGAGGAGAGTCAGCTGCCTTTAGCCGTGTGCTCGCGCTGGGGTGCAGTTCGAGCACCTCCCGGTGGGGTTAGCGGCCGAGCAGGAGGCGGAGGTACCAGAACTGGTCCGGGAGCAGCCACTCAAGCACTGTATGTAATGTCTGCGCACGGTTATCTAGTGCAGTATTACATCAACCCAAAGCATATAGCAGGTAATTTTTTAATATCTTAAAAAGGCAATCCTAATTAATTGTGGGGGTTGACTATTAAACCAAATTATATATTATTTACAAAATATCAAGAAAAACAATTGTGTATGTCAAGTTTCCATTTTTCAATATGGACAATATTATTTACAAAATATCAAGAAAAGGGGAGTGTTCTACGATACCAGAACAAAAGGAGATCTTATTAACGAAAGATAAAATATATACAGCACGGTTATATAATGTATCTATACATAAAAATTATAATTACGTTTGAAAAAATCCACTCCATTCATTAATCCCATAGAACTTCTGAAAAATCGAACATCCATACTGTTACAAAGTTAATATAATCGATATCGGCCGTATTCTGAAATAAGCAATGCAGTGAAACTCGCTTAATAAATTCACTTTTAATAAGTTCTCCCGCTAAATATGTTTAAATTTTGCGGTCCCGAAAAAGTCCCATACAAATCTCTTTTTTTAGACTTAATACGTTTCCCGCTTATTTTCGTTTCTCGCCTAAGTAGTGCAAATATTTTTAGCTGTACTCAATTTATCCATACATATAAATCTTCGAAGACGAAATTTTGTTCTACATTCCTAAAGATTAAAAATGGGCGCAATAAAAATTAAGTGTTTTTGGCTGTGTCACAAAAGTTCTAGCTGCTGAAAAAACCCTGCAGTATTTGAATAGGCTAATAAAACAATTTACCCAAATAAATCTCAAAATTCACAAAATGGGCAGCTTACAATAGATAATTCTTGCAGAGCCATAAAATTAGTTAGACAAAAACCACAGTATAGTAAAGTAAGTATACAGTATGTTGTCTCGGCAGTGTCATTGAAATAAATACCTACGGCCGCTTGGTACTTAAACTTGGTTAAACACATACCAGGGCTGCTCATTGACTGACTCTTTAGGGTTTTGGGGTGCCATAAATTGACATAAATGTATGCGCGGGAGCGTCTCACACTGCTTGCGTCCGTACGTTACTGCAGCCCTGCAGCAACCGCGCAGACCGAAGTATACCGAGATTTCGAAGGGCGTCGTTTCGGCTGTTTGTATGAAGATATAATTCTGTATGTTACCTATACTGTGACAAAAACTGTATTATTTGAAAAGGCGAGACAATAAAACTTAATCGCCAATATCAACAAAGAATGCTTCAAATAGATAATACTCACAGAGCCCCATTGGTGATATTAACTTTTGATTTATTTTCATTCTTAACTATGCAAACATTCTTAATTGACGAAAAATCCATCCACCTGATAATTTACAATTCCAGAAGCCTCTTCAGTACTACTGTAATATTTTGTTTCATTTTCGTCAATATTTAATGTCCAAAATATACCGTAATTTAATTCAACATCATTTCAAACGCGTGAAATAACTGCCAGTAATAAAGGCCAGCGCCACACTGCGCGGATGTAGGATATCGCATGTCGCGGTCGCGTCATATCGTCGAATTTTCGCGCAGTGCGTTTGATAAGTGCGTATTACATAATGGAAAAAAATGTAGCGGCGGCGGCGATCACAACCTCTGCAACGGAAAGTCTGCGTAATGTGGCGCTGGCCTAAGTCGCGGGACGTACGATGTTAATTAACCTGTCTGGGGCCCATAAAAATTCCAAATTTTTTGTGATTTTTATTTTTACAGAAAAACCATGAAAACATGCGTATATTAAAAAAAACACACACATTCATATTATTTTATCGTAAGTGTCGAAATGCAATGATTTTTTTTATCGTTTAAGTAAAAAAAAATCTTATTTTGAATTCCGATAATGTTGCCAGCGCAACATTTTCCGAAAAATAATAATTAATTTTTATTTGTTTATTAGAGACAACACTACTATTATTATTTGATGCCTACCTAATGATCTTCTTCTGTGTGGTATATTTTGTTGCACGGCACGGCACACAACGGAACATCGCACTCATAACACATAATTATGATACACTTTCACACACACACACACATATTTCAAATAAACGCAACAAAATTGCGTGTAATTTTGTTAATAAATCACTGTTAGTGTTCAATTGAATCATAAATAAATCGAAAATTGAAAAAAATAAATCGTGTTTCCCGCGCACTTTATGTGTGACCTTGAATGATGGAATATTTGAATTTCGATTGCCCAACACGTGTTCGGGACAGTTCGGGGCGACATCTACAACTTTTCTATACGATTTTGACGGCAGAAAAACTTCTGTTTTGATTGTTGATTTAAAATATAATCGGTGATGTTTTTGAGTTGAAAATGGAACGACAGGTCACCACGGGATTTCTCTACTGGAAATCCCGTGGTGAAAATCACGCTTTTGAAATTCGATACGCGGCCGCCGGGAAATAATTAATTACGTTCCGAACGCACATGTGCGGCCTGGCCTGAGGCTCATTAAACAAATTGAGTTTAAAGACAATAAATTACTTAAATTACTCAATTCATAATTCAAGTACTCATATATCGTATAATAATTTTCGCACGATTGTCGGCATACATGACTGGCGAGTTACGTGTTTATAGTCGGCGGTGATCAGCGCAAATAATCATTAAAACTTGCTTTTATTAATTATTATTTGATTATTTTTAATATGATATTATTTTGAACTAAAGTCAAATTTGGCATAAAAACACGTTTTAAAGTGATTTTTTTATGAAAAAATTATTGGACTGCACGAGTGCGTCCGCCTCTCTCGGCTGGCGCTTGGATTGTGATCTGCAAACTGCGTAATTTTTTGACACATTTCATACTGTAGAATTTTTATTTTTAAATATTAATTAACATGTTTTTTATAAAAAAAATGTAGCTTTTTAATAGTGAATGAAGACTCAAAGTGCGAATATAGATACAATATATCGTTTAAAATCATCTTTTTATATGAATAAACAACATTTGAAAATGACCAAAAATCGTAAATATTTAAGCATGTTTGAAAAATGATATCTTTTTTAATATTGAATATTTCTTAATTTCCTATGTACAGATTCTAGATAATTAAGTAAACTTTATATGTATGAAAAAACATATTATGCTTACATACAAATTTTAAACGAATCACACTTTGCCCGGGAACATTAAAAACGTATTTGTGCCGCGGCCTGTGGATTAATGGCTATATTTTTCTTAATTATTGTAAATAATGTTCAGATTATTACTTTTGTATAAGAACAAAGGTTCTATCTAAGTTATCGCCCTAAAAAAATTGCAATCTATCATATACATTCTGATATAAATTAATAATAAAAACCCACATTTTCGTAAAAAAACCCTGAAATATGCATTTGCAGTGAATGTACCGCCTTAATGTGGTTATTAATAAAAAAAAAATTTAACAGTGCTAAAATTTTTACTGTTTTGGTGGTTTTTATTGTTTTCTGAACTTCAGGTACTATTTACATAGGTAATATTTTACAAATTTATATTTTGTGTTCCGTCTCGACGCCTGGAATCCATTATGAGAGAACAGCCTGCTGTTTCGGCACTTATTCACGCGTTCCTACCCCCTCTGATTCCCTGTTTGCGACAATTTATTCCCGCTGGTATCCCTGTTTCCGGTTGCGTCGGCGCAACGGTTTTTCTTTCATATGACGTCGCTGTTTCGCGCCATTTGCACGCGTCTAGACACGCCAACTTTTGTTGTGATTTTTTTTGTGTTTCTATTGCAATCTACCCCCTTAATTTTGATCCCTAGGTTAACAAACATTAGACTATACAAATTTTTAACATAGTGCGACAGGACGTTGATATTTTAGTGTAAATCCCGTGAATTTCGTCAAACGATTTGTTAACAAGATGGCGGACGAGCAAGCTCGTTCGCCGGTATCCTCGAATGACGGATCTTCTTTCGAAGAACCGAGTCGAAAGAGACGCCGCGTAGCATACGACCCGCGTGTAGACCACCTGCTAAAACAGGTGACTGCTCTGACGGAGGCCTTGTTAGCGGGCGGCGCGGCTCCTGCATCAACAACGCCTCCAACGCCGGAGAAGGAGCCGCCAGTACCGAGAGCGGACCCGAAGCGGATCGAACAGATCTCGAAGTTGCAACACTTCGATTCCGAAGTGGTCAGGCGTTCGCTATGCGGAAACGCAGAGAACCTACGCGGCGACTCCCACATTTGTGGAATTGTCGGTGAACGACGACTTGAGAAGGATCGATAACGCGCCGCTCCATACTGGCTTGCTGAAAAGATCGCTCGCCGCGCTTTCAAGCGCCTTGCTCTCTTCGAGCGGATTCAGTCGATGTTCACCAGCGATGCTCCGTACAATAAGGTTTCGGACGACATCCTGCAGATTGTGTGCGGCAGACGGGCAGAGTGTATACTGAACCGGCGAAAGGCCATATTGGAGGGCTTCAAAGACCCTTTCGTGCGAGAAGGTGCGGCCAAAATCCCTCCAAGCTCGGGATACTTGTTCAATAGGGAAGAGCTATCGGCGTATATCCTAAAGAACGGGGGCCAGGAGAAGGTGATGGTCTCGCCCGCAACCCGAAACCTGGCCCAACCGTCAACATCTCAGCCCCAGCCGTCAACTTCTCGTCGAGCTCCGAACCAGGGATACCTCCAGTCCCGTAAGCCCTTTCTGCCGGAGCCGAGGCACAGGGAGCGAGGCTCAGGGAACCCGAACAGGAGACCTAACCGGAAGGCAGACCACGGCCGAAAACCCGCTGGTGACCGTAGCCGCAGAGGTAGAAGATGACGCGAGGCTGAACAACCAGTTCTGGGGAGGACGCTTGAGGAGGTTCCAAGGCACGTGGAAGGAGTTCGGGGCACCACCCATAGTGCTGAGAATCCTCAAGGGCGCGAGAATCCCCTTTGTGGCCAAACCTCCGTTAGTCTTCCCCACCAGGCAGCTGTTGAGCAGCTTCAGCACGAAGGAGTCTCGAGACATGTCGAGTCACATTCAGGCCCTGAAGATGTCAGGCGTGCTGGAAAGAGCAGATCATTCTCCGAGCTTCATCTCAAATCTGTTTCTAACTCCGAAGTCGGACAACTCCCTAAGGCCGATATTTAACCTGAAGGCGTTGAATGCCTTTGTGGAGGCGAAACCCTTCAAGCTGTTCAACCACTTTCGGGTCCCAGACTTCCTCCAGCCCAAAGATTGGTTGGTGAAAATCGACCTAACCCAGGCATACTTTCACCTACCAATAGCAGAATCGCACCGAAAGTTCCTGAGACTATACTACCAAGGGAACTTCTCCAGATGACCTGCCTGCCCTTTGGCCTGTCATCAGCCCCGAGAATGTTCGCAACGCTGTCAAACTGGCTAGCGGGACTCTTGCGGAAGAGAGGAATAAGGACCGTAGTCTACCTGGACGACTTCCTTCTGGCCAATCAGTCAAGGGACCTGCTAGCGACCCAGGCAGTAGAGACGGTCAATCTGTTCCAGCATCTGGGTTGGTGCATCAACCGCGACAAGTGTGTCCTTATACCTACCCAAAAGCTGGAGTTTCTGGGCATAACTTGGGACACCGAAGCCAACCAGAAATCCCTCTCGGACCGCAAGTGCTCTGGCCTTCGCCAAGTACTGCGCCGCCCGATCGAGGCCGGCAGTTGCTCCCCCAAGCAGGTTCTAGGCCTCTGGGGAGACTCAACTTCGCAAACTTCGCCACCCCTCGGGGTCGTTTGCATTGCCGAAGACTGCAGAGATTCAGCCGCCAGCTGCAGAGGCACGAGCCATCCAGACAAGTGGAGCTTCCTGCCGCGGTGCGGCAAGACCTAGAGTGGTGGTTGGAGGCCGTAGGGGAGTCCTGCCCAATACACGAAGCCCCCTTCTCCCACTTCCTGACTACAGACGCAGCGGACGCAGGTTGGGGCGGCCAGGTGGACGACACGACGATATCAGGCCAGTGGTCCCCAGAGCAGATGCGGTGGCATTCCAACCAGAAAGAAGCCTTCGCTGTTTACGCAGTGATCAGGGATCACGCTTACCTGCTAAGAGGAACGAAGACCCTACTGCAGACAGACAACAAGACAGTAGTGGCTTACATCAACAAGGAGGGGGGGACAAGATCATTGGGCCTTCTGAAGATAACTCGAGACCTCCTAGAGTTTATCGACCAGCAGGAAATATCTCTGACAGCGCAGTACATTCCAGGGAGATACAACGGGATTGCGGACCGACTCTCTCGGGGGACACCACTCCCGGAATGGCACCTCCTGGAACCAGCGACAGAGGAAATATTCCGAATATGGGGACGTCCTCAGATCGACCTCTTCGCATCGGCCACCGCCCATGTGGTGCCAAACTACGTGTCGCTAGACTCAACCGATTGCTCGGCCTCCTATCTCAAAGCATTCAGTCAGCATTGGGATTACGAGCTGGCCTGGGTATTTCCGCCGCCGAATCTCGTCCCAAGAGTACTGGCGCACTTGAACCTGGCAAGAGGCACCTTTCTCCTAGTTGTGCCAAGATGGGAGAAGACATTCTGGAGGGCCGATCTCAAACAACGAGCAAAGGGAGGGCCAATAAGCGTAAGAGATCTGAAGAGCGTCCTGATCGATACGTCGACAGGGTTTCCCCCACCGAGGGTGTCGGACCTCCAACTGGAAGTTTGGAGAATAGCAGTGGGTGGGAACAGGCTATAGCGGATTGGAGCCAGGAGGAACAGCAGCTGTTCAGATCAGGCTGGAGAGGCTCAACGCTGAACACCTACAAGCCGGCCTGGGATAGGTGGCAGCGATGGTGTACCACGCATTCTGTCCAACCTCATAACCCTCCCCCTGCAACAGTGGCAAGATATCTGGCCAACCTGTTCATCCACGAAGGGCTAGCCCCTCGAACAATATTGGTCCACAAATCGGCAATCGTATCCTTCTGTGGCCCAGCTCTTGATGCAGATAAGATTAGCTCGAACTTCCTCGTCAGGCACGTCCTTAAAGCCATCTCGGTTTCTGGTGGATGCACTGAGAGACCCCCGATCTGGAACCCCCGAGTAGTGGTGGAGTGGCTACGTGAAAACCCGCCAAGGAACAGCCGGTATGACGTGTCAAGGAGGACGGCCATACTACTCATCATGGCATCTGGGCGAAGAGTCCAAGATCTGACACTTCTCAGAGTCACCCCGGACCGATTGATCGACAAAGGAGACTCCATCACGCTATGGCCAGCCTTTGGAGCGAAGACTGACACGGCAAGACACAAACAATCGGGATGGAGGTTGAGCGCATCGGATGAAAGGAACATCAACCCCTTGTTTTGGATCCGAAAGCTGGTCTCACTCTCACAGCCGAGACGAAAGCCGGACATGAAAGAACTATTTGTGACGACAGCAGGTGAAGTAAAGCCAGCTTCACGGACAATGATAGGTGGTTGGATCAAGTCAATCCTAAGAGAGGCTGGAGTGGAAGCAACGCCAGGAAGTGTTCGTTCTGCTGTGGCTTCGTTGAATTGGCTGGAAAACTACCCGATAGAGGAGATCTTGTCAAGGGGAAACTGGCAGAGTGAAATCACCTTCCGAAAATTCTACCAAAGAGAGATAGTAGATAACCCCAAGCAACAATGCCCCCAGAGCTCATTAGCGCCTCTCTTTACGCCAATATAGGCAGTCACATATAACGTCGAACCACTAGGTCACCAGGTGATAACAAACAGATCTCTCATAATGGATTCCAGGCGTCGAGACGGAACACAAAATAAAAGAATCTTCTGTGCATAGTTTTCTGGGATATTCTGCCGTGTGTGTGTGACCTCTCTGGCCAACGTTTCGGATCCCATTGCAGGGTCCATCATCAGGGCTGATGTGATGAGTGAGTGTTGAAGTGTAGGTTAAGTATTACCTTGCAATACCGTACCGAAGTCAGGGTGTCTCCAATTTTGTTTCCCTCGACGCCTGGAATCCAGGTAATCCCTACCTGGTGCATTATGAGTCATATGAAAGAAAAACCGTTGCGCCAACGCAACCGGAAACAGGGATACCAGCGGGAATAAATTGTCGCAAACAGGGAATCAGAAGGGGTAGGAACGCGTGAATAAGTGCCGAAACAGCAGGCTGTTCTCTCATAATGGATTTGAGGCGTCGAGGGAACCAAAATAGGAATTTTAATGGAAGGTAAAATTCTTTTATTATTTACTTTTACAAATTTATTTTTTTTTAAATAAAATGTCCTTAAATTGTCATATATAAAATAAAATTGAATTAAAATAGAATTGAATTAAAAAATAGAAAGTGTAAATAATATATTAAAATATTGAAATCACTTTTAATGTTTCACGCCTAATAAGTTATTATTTGTTGGTCCCTTGAAAAACGTATTAAGAGAGTTTCACTGTATTTATTTTTTTGTATCTTGACAGTTATTGTATCACATTGTGATGCTGATGATGATCAGAAAGCTCTAAAACCTAAACAAATGTCAATTTATTAATTTCAGAAAACTTCAAAATCGGCTGCATTACGATGTTATACAATAACTGTCAAGATCAATGATATACATACATCAATGTGTAAAATGACAATGTGTAAAGTGAAAATTGTTCACTTCGCGGTTTAAAAAAAACATAAAGCGTAATAAATGTTTTCATAACTTAATTATTGTTCAAAAATGTAAAATAAAAGTTAATGAATATATGCGAAAATATAAAAACAAAAGAGAAACGAAACGAAATATGTCAAATGTCAAAAAGCGGTATCGTCAGCACAAAAAATATATTCCCGCGTCATAGTTGGCTGTTTTCTATGACACTAAAAACACGGATTTTTAAAATATTCCACGTAAATATTTAAAAACAACGATTAATATCCGATAGTTTAATAAAATTTGAATGTTTTTTATCAGTTTCTTCGTATTCCTATATTTTTTAATCTTTTTAATGTACTCTAAAATGTTTTTTTTTACTTGCAACAGAAATCATCCAGTTTCCACGACATCATTTTTGGCGTAATTAATATATAGATTGAAATTAATTATCTTTTTCAGGTGTACCAAAGGAGAAGGTGTGTGATGATACATGCATAGAGCTGGAAGTGGAAGCCAGAGCGCAGTGGCCATTGCTCCGCCCGTCCAGTTCCCATGACATCATGGCTCCACTACCACTCAACAATATTTTGATTAAACCTAGCAAGCTCGTTAAGGTAAATATTAATTAAATATTTTATTTATATAGCCAAAGTAGTTTACCAATGCTTATGGCTGGACATTCACATTTCGATTATGAAATTCGAGGTATTCCGTGTTAAGATCGTACTCTTTCAAGATGAGCCCGAGACTTCATTTCTATACAATATTGTATAAACATCCTAATGCGTTAAATTTGACGTATTTATTGCTAGAGTGAAACATTATGAGAGTAAGAGATGACACCCGATAACAGTCGATCGATCAACTGCATATGTCAAAATGCTTGTGTGTGTGAGTTTATTATTTTCTGTCTAGAATTTAAAAGACATTTCTGCAACTCTTTTTAAACCATTTCATCTATTATGGTAATCGAAAAATGTCATGTCACGTGACACATCAAGCTTTTTGAAAACCCGCGTTTTCCAACTTTTCCGTTCTCCACAATATTTGTGGAATATTTATATATTTTCAAGCAAGTTTCCATATTGAAAATATGTAAAGAAAAAACCTTACAGAAAACCAGGAATACTATAAGCTTATGAGAATGGAAACCAAATCATAATGCCTAAATTTAAAACAACACAAATGCAGAACGTTCCATTACGATCCAAACAGTGTACTAAAAATCAAAGTGTGCGAAGCCGCGCGGGCACAGCTAGTGCTATATGAAAATTCAGTTTTTAAAAATGTCAGCCATCTCAAAAACAAAACCATTTAAAACAGTATACATTAATTTAAAAATGATTAGATATAATAAATTGCAAATTTGTACATTAAATAATTTAACTGGTAAAGCACTGAATAATTTGACTTGATACACTTATAATAACAATAATACCAATTACAAGAGATACTATTGTTTTTATAAACGTGGTTAATTTTTTGGTGAATCTATGGTATCTACCATGGAATAATAATCAAGATCTATTTTGATTAATGTCTTGCACCGTATGTTGTATGGATTCAACAATTGTTTTAACGTCGGCCATTGCCCCATTCCCCGTGTTGCCGCACATAAGAGTCTTGACATGGGAATTTTCATTTTATGTATTATCATAATTTAAATTTTCATCACATATTCTTTATCATTTTTTTTCCTAGTTTTTTTTTTTACCAGCTTCGAGGAAACTTCACTGTTCATACTAAATGAATATTTTTTCGATATTATATAAATTTTTTACTACATTGTACTGTATGTGTATTCAAAAAGAGCCTAAAAACTCATTTTTTCAGGATGTCACACCTGTAAAGCGCCCTTGAAGCGTCGCTAATGAAATGAAATGACATTATATAAATTAACATAAACATAAGATATGTTTCCCAAAATAAAAAAAAACTATTTTGCATTTCCTGAATTGCTTAGATATTGTTAAGCTCTTTTTTTTCTTCACATTTTGTTTACTGAGAAACTCATGTTAAATCTGTGGGATGTTAGGTGAAACTTGTATAGCATTCTTTGCAAGTCATCCTGTGATTCTGCTACTAAGGCTGCATCATTGGCATAGCATTTGGCATTGGCTGCGGGGATTTCCTTAGATAATTTACCGTCCACCTTCATCCTTGTTCTGCTACTGTAGTTGATATCCTGGACGGTTTTAATTATTGCTGGTGATATTCCCTCCTCTGTTAATATTACTATAACAGATATAATAGAAATAAGAATTTGACTCAAATAATACATGAGCATTTTGACATTTGCAGTCGATCGACTACATTGAAAAGAGATGATCAAATGTGTTTCTGTATATGTCAATTGTCTGCACTTCAACATCGAAAATAATGTCACCTCTTTCTAATGTATTTTTTCACTCTAGCAATTATCACGGCATATATGATGAAATCTCTTTTCACTTGATTCCACATTCAGATTACCTCTCAAACTCGTTTTAAAAGAACACGGTCAAATCACGGAATACCTTGAATTTCAAACTTGTGAAGTGTCCAGCCTTAAAAAATTTTGAACCGATTATTTAGATTATTTAATGGAGATGCATTTTTAATGTTGACATATTTACTTACGTGGCGGTACCTGTCCATTCCTGCACCATGTACCTATCACCCGACCCAGCGGATTTTTCACGCTAACAAAATAAAAACCTCTGCGCCGTTAACTTACGAGAACAAAGATAATCACTAGAGAGGCAAAACAACAATACCACATTTTTAATTAAGTGTCTGCCATAATACCTAGCGGACCTGTGCGCGTAACATTTGAGTTTCTTTGTTCATCATTTACTTTAATTATAACTGTAACCTGTATATAATAAACACAAACAATCAATCATACTTCCATATACTTATATATTTATTTAAGTTTTCTTAGTTGTATGGTAATGGATGATTTGCTATCATCATTAGTAATCTATGCCTATAAAACGCAATGTCTGCCTGTCTGTTCTCTATACAAACCCACACCGTTTGTCCGATTCAATTCAAATTTTGCATACTTATGTTTTAGGATCCGGTGGGTAACATAGGCAACATTTCCCCCCTAGAGTTGACGTTGTGACTTTCTGTCACTTATATTTTTCTCTGTACAAAAATTTGTATGCTTTTGATCTGTTTGTACAAAAAAATACATCTTACACTCTTCCTCAAAAGCGATTTGCAAATGGGTTCATTGGTACTTACATAGTTATTTATCCAATTGAAACTTTTTAAACCGTATAACAGAGCAGTTTTTTTTATGAAAAAATTGTATTCAACCTTTTTGCTGAAAAATGTTCTCAGATTTTCACGGCCTTTCAAAATCTTCTGTTTGTGGTTTTCTGGCATATTCTGCCATATACATCTAATCTCTACGGCCGAGGTTTCAGACCCCATTGCAGGGTCCATCATTAGGGCTAATGTGTGCCCTGATGATGGACCCTGAATGAGATCCTAAACGTCAGCCAAAGAGGTCAGATATACACGGCAGAATATCTCAGAAAACCACACACAGAAGATGAGGTGAGATATTTACAACTTTGTGATTTTGAAGAACAAAAAGATATCGACATTTTACTATGTTATGTATTTAAGACAAAATAAAGAAGCATACCAAATATCAGCTGACATGAACTTTTCCACACAGCTCACCTTTTGTAACGTGTTTGAATAATATCGACGTTATTTGTTGTTATACTTATTATTTGGGATTTGATAAAATTCTTTATTTATTCAGCAACATAAATTTTGTTTGTTTGTTTGAATATTTTTTATTTAGTTGTAAAAAGAACACATTTTCACTTTTGAGCGATTTTAGATCCAGTTATTAATTTTACTGGAAAACAAGGATTTATGAGTAGATTCTATCTACTCTTTTTTTAAATAATTTTGAAATTTCTTTTTGTGTTATTTAAAAGAGGATTTAGAAAAGTTTTTTAAGACGCTCCCCATCCAATTATTCCGCAATGTAAAATTGATTGTATAAATGAAAAATAATTACTTTATGATGTTAAATAGGAATGCATAACGCTAACGCACTTTGTGCGGTCATGTTTTCAAAAAATGTATCAAGCAAGTTGCATTCATGTAGAAAGGGTTCTGCATGTAGCACTATGCAACTTAAAGGCTAGGCATTAAAATTTGTACATTTCTATGTTGTGAAAGTGACTTTAGTACATGGGTTTAGTACATGGGGTTTAGTACATGGCTGTTAAAATATTTTCAGTGAACTGAAAAAACTACTATTGCCGCCATCATCAGCGCCAATTTGGTGACAAAAATTTTCAACAATATGCAAATTCGCCAGGTATAATGGCCTCCAATTGAGGTTCTACTGTATTTTTAACTAGGCAATAATATACACATTTTTCTGTGTTTGTATGTGGACATTTTTCTGGGTGAACAATTTTCTATGAGCATTTTTCATCTATTGTATTAGGGCCTATTGTATTGTTTCGAGTTGGATTAAAGTAAGCGTTCGTTTAAAGCATAGATATTTACGAAAACGGATCGTCTGATTGGTGGAGAACGCAAAAATCTATGCTTTAAACGAACGCTTACTTTGATCCAACTTGAAATAACCAGGCCTTAGTAAGTAATTATTACTGCACTTTTTTTGGCAGGTAATATTTTTGTGGGTTTTTGTCACCAAACCAAAATCTTTGGCTAGGGTATAATACAAATTTTGTTGTATTTTGGAAGCAAACCTGTGTCAAACGATTAAATTTATATTGTCAACTCTTTCTGCGAGTTTAATAAAAATAATGATAATCCCATTATAATAATTTCGTTCTGTCGTAATTTCGCGCAATGTCCGTAACTACTTTATAGTATAAAAACTTTTTTTTATAACTAAATAAATACTTGTTCTTTAGGAACCAAAATGTAAAAGTGCCGCCATTTTTGACAGGTTGCAGCTAGTATATAAATAATATTTGAGAATTAAATTGTGAGAGTTGTTACTTTAGTCACAAATTTAATTTTGATGCTTGAATTTTTTTATAGCAGAATTCGTGTGACAAACCCTCTCCAGATGGTGATGACCGCTGGATGAGCCAAGTAGAGATGACTACTCATGCTGGACCCCACCGTAGACTGTGGATGGGACCGCAGTTTGTCTTCAAGACTTACAACGCCACCAGTGGGTAAGTTCTGTTGAAATCATTCTGCTCAGTCCTCAGGTGCAAATATAAATGTAAAAATCGCATTTTTAATTGAAAATAAACCATAAATGAAATAATTCATAAAAGCCTACTATTTATTTATATAAATAAAAATCTAAATGTTGATTGTCCAAAATCTTAAATCTCTTGAAGTTTTTTTGACACAATGTTGCATTCGAACATTCGCACAAATTATTTGAAAAAAAGGCGCCGGTACCTACCCTTTCAATATTGATAAATATTTAAATATAACATTTTTCAAATTCAAATTTTTTGATTACATTCGGTTGTCTTTGTTTTAATAAAATGTTTGAAATTATAAGAAAGAGCAGCCAATCATATCGCGATATTTCAAAATAAAGGACATTTAGATAAAATTAATCATAGACAGTATAGATATACTCTATGATTAATTTTCAATTTTGAAAATTCCGAGGTTATCGTTTTAAACAATATTGTTCCGAGGTTCATAACAACCATTAATATTGCATTATATTACAATATTAAACACAATAACAACATACTTCTATAAACCTGTACCAATAAAACTCAATGTGTGTGTGTCTGTCTCTGTACAAATCTACACCGTTTGATTCGACTCAAATTATGCATACTTATTGTGATGTTCTTGCTATTGTGTCGTGACTTCGGGATTCTTCCAATAAAAGAGATTATCCCTTGTAAACATGAAGCCATTGCCTTAGCGAAAATTCCTGGACTCGAAGCAATCCCGAATACTAACCGATTGTATTGAAACAATCCCAAAGAAGTCAAAATAACTGTTTACTGTTGCTATCATCCTCTAATTCCAATTAAGAATGGGCACTTTTTAAATCTATTTTACTAAAGAACTGGCCCCCGCTAATTTCAGCAATACTTCCTCGAACCGTGGTAAAGGATACTTATCTATAACCAACTGATGATTCAAAGTTGCTTTATAATCTCCACATATTCTAATTTCACCGGATTTCTTTAAAACTGGAACAATCGGTGATGCCATGGTGCTTGCAGTAACCCCTTGTAAAACACCTTCATCCACCAATCTCCTTAATTCCGTTTCTACCTTATCCTGAATTACGAATGGCACGACTCTCGCGTTACAAAACTTGGGTGAAAAATCTTTATTTACCGTTAAACTCACTTTAAATTTATTAAACTGCCCCAATGTATTTAAAAAAACTTCAGGATAATTCTTCTTAATGTTACACAAAACGCGACTGTGGCTCTAAATTGTTACCTTCCCCGGTCTCTAAAGTGTTAATTCCCGATAACGATATTCTGAACATATTCAAGAAGTCCCTACCTACTAATGGCAAAATTCCATTGTCAATTACCACAAAACTTATTGGTAACATTGTATTTTTATACGCAACATTCATTCTTATTACCCCTCATATTTTAAATGATGAATTATCATAACTATACAGTGCCATGTCTGTTTTTTCTAATGCCTTGTGATTAAATTTCGCTCCGTAAACATGCTTCGGTACTACACACGAACTCGAACCTGTGTTGATCATACATTCTAACTGCGTATTTTCTATGGAAATTTTAATCATGATCGGTTTAATAGTGCTTACGTTATCGGCGGTACCCACCATTCGCGTGTTTTTGCCCGTGATAACATTCACACGGTTCTTATTTAAATTCCGACATACCTTCTTACCCATTACAAATATAATCTTTAAACGGACAATCTACCTAATGTGTGACACCGAACCACGTGCATAACATTTCGTAAATTTAGAATACCTACTATCCGTTTGTACCTTTCTAGTATCGCTAGATTTCTTATACCTCCTACCTGTCGAATAAATGTCTGTGCTGTAGATTGTGACAATTTATTTTTTTCAACTAAACAAATTTCGGATTTAATTCTTTCGGTTTTCTGTAATCTACTATTAATAGCCACAAAATTATAAGCAATGCATTCCATATCTGCCAGTGATTGGTCATCCGGTTCTAAAAATAACTTCTCTCTTAATTTATAATCTCCTTACTCCCAGAACAAAAATATCTCCTAGATTATCTTCTAATCGTTATAATTTTTTTAATCTAACTATGAAATCTTGGGCACTTTCGTGTTCAAATTGCTTGTCCGAAAAAAAATTTTTGCGCTCATGGAAAACCGATATACTTTTAAAACGGAATTTATCTAAATATTCCCATATCTTCTCCGTCTCTAACTTTACATCTGTTTTTTTTTCTCCTAGATCCGCATCCGATGACCCTCGATTTTTTTTTTTTGGAATCTCAACAGTATACAATTTATTATAATAATACATAACGTTTTACGATGGCATTTAACTCGCGGCCGATATATTTATATATAATTTTGTATACAACGGTACACTCCATCAACGTTTATTCTAGAAGACTTGCATATTATCTTGTGTGCTTGGTGTGCTTGCCATCAATTCAAAACAGAACTCGAAATACAAGGCGAAAAATCCCTTTGAAAATGGCCAGTGCTATCTGTCCGAAACGTTGGGTACATAATAACAGTCTTTTTCAAGACTACAATACGCAGGTTATCCTAGAAAATAATCCTTCATATCTATAAGGGTATATACATTTTTTTTTAAATTTTAACTGTATATAATGAACCATTTTGAGTAGCTTCAATCCACAAAAATAACTGCACTATAAAAGAAGTATTGTAAACAATATTTCCTAAATAAATAAATATTTTATATATAGTTAATATGCCAAAAATTTTCAATATATTTCGAAGACGATTTATATATAATTAAATCGGGAACAATACTAATTTCAGATATACGTTTCTTTTCACAAAAATAAATCAAACATTTTATAATATCATCGATAGAAATGTCGTCGTAAATAATCATTATGATATGTTATGATATGACGGATGGTATTTAAATTCACTATAGAAAAGACAAATAGAATTTACACCGAAAGTTTTGGGTGGAATCTGTAAAAATAACATTTCTGCAATGACGTGCGCGTAGTTCTCACCTGGCATAGGACCTTTCGAAAAAGCACGCTAAATTTACTTGTCTATTACACAAAACTCGCAGCATTAAATCAGTACGAGTTTTTTCTCGACTTGATTATGTCTATGGAACAAATTTGTTGGGTGAGATAAATGAAGAATTGACATGAAGTTTTAGGTACAGAAAAGTCGGAAATAAAACTTCTAGCCGTAGGACGAATTACGGCTAGAATTTTAAATCAACTTTTTCTCAAGTTAAGGATTATTTAATTAATATTTGTTTCCCAGAATCTTTACTAATGCACAGCTTTTTTGCTTGTATGCGCTGCACGCCACTGATTATTACCTAAATTACTATGGATTATTATTTGATAACGAATTTCATTATTTTCTAGAAACTTTTTAGAAAAACCAAACACATTTTTTCATAATGTTCTATAGTTTTGAATTTTTGCCTGTATATGAAGTTTTCAAATATTTTGTATCCAGTTCTTCCGAATAAACCGACATTTTATCATCTTACGAGTTTTGATTTTTAATTATTTAAATCGAAAAGATTAACGGAAACTAGTGCGAGAAAATATACAATCCTTGTACGTAACACACGGTAAGACAGTTTTTTTCAAATGGATAAACCAACCACGTCTCATTCCGGACGTTGTGGAAAGCCTTTATGCGGACAAGCGAGGGAAATTGTTTTTAGTGTTGCTGAAATGTAATGTTATTAAAAATCAAATATAAACAAGACTACAATGTTCTTAATTCACCAAGTGAGGCAACTGGTGTATCAATTTCCACCATCCAGAGAATATTACGTGACGGGAAGACTTCAAAAACAATGGCAGATCGTGCATTATTTTCAAGTCCGAAGAAGAAATCAGTTTCACACAGGAAGAAAATCATTGTTGACGATTTTTGTAAAGGGGCAATTGTCGAAAAATTTATGAATTCTACATGCTGAAAAAAGTAATTCCAGAAAAAATCCAGGTGCCCCAAAAGATTGCGATATTTTAGAATACGGCAGAGAATATTTGAGGAAACTGCTCTTTCAACTTGGTTTTCGTTGGAAGAAATGTCAATCAAGGCGTAAATGCTTATCGAAAGATTGCAGATAGTTTCTCGGGGAGACTGCTTTTTGGAAACTCTTTCAATATATAAAAGGGAAGAACGGCCAATTATATACGTAGATGAAACATAAGTTAATGCTGGTCATTCCATATTATCATGTTGACAATTGGACACCGAAAAAGGCCATAAATACTGCAACCAATTGGAAAAGGTTCCCAGTTAACTTGTTGAGGGCCAAAAAAACATAGATAAAAGTAAATCACCAAGGCCAAAGATTTTCTGAATTTTTTGTGATTTTTCTTTTTACGAAAAAACCATGAAAACATGCGTATATTAAAAAAAAACACACATTCATATTATTTTATCGTAATTGTCGTAAGGCAATGAATTTTTTATTGTTTGAGTAAAAAAAAATTTTTTTTTTCAATTCCGATACTGTTGCCAGCGCAACATTATACGAAAAATAATAATTTATTTTTATTTGTTTATTAGAGACAACACTACTATTTCAAATAAACGCAAGAAAATTGCGTGTATTTTTGTTAATAAATCACTGTTAATATTCAATTGAAACATAAACCAACAAAAACTGACAAATATTATTATTATTATTATTATTGATAATGGGCAGGCAGCTTAAGCCGATAGGCCCATATCACTGTCTCTCATTTGAATATCCAGCCTATTCTTAAATTGGTTGACACTGGCTGCAGACTGCAGGCTGCACTGGCTCTATTGCTTAATGCATGCTTTCTTGGGTTACACGAGAACCAAGACTTGTTCAACTTCAGGTGATGTCCTCGAAGGCATCGCAAAACATATCGTATATATTTGTGTATACGTGTACAAATAAATCGAAAAACGAAAAAAATAAATTGTATTTCCCGAGCACTTTGTGCGTGACCTTGAATGACGGAATATTTGAATTTCGATTGCGTAACACGCGTTCGAGGCGACATCTACAACTACTCTATATGATTTTGATGGCAGAAAAACTTCTGTTTTGATTGTTGATTTAAAATATAATCCGTGATGTTTTTGAGTTGAAAATGGAACGACAGGTCACCACGGGATTTCTCTACCGGGAAAAATCACGTTTTTCAAATTCGATACGCGGCCGTCGAGAAATAATTAATTTTGTGCCTGTCGCACATATCCGACGGTGGCACTCTGGCCCCTGTCATTGTCTGTCACACAGGTGCGATGTGGCCCCACGCTCATTAATAATCGTGAATGCAGGGGGAAAATTTGGATTTGTACCAGAAGCTTTGTTGATTTTTAAATCAAAGCAAAAAAGTGGTGATTATGATGACGATATGAACTTTCACAACTTTAGTAAACGGATTACGGAGAAATTGCTGCCAAACATACCTATGAGAAGTGTTATCGTAATGGATAACGCCAGCTACCATTCTGTGCATCAAGGACTGGCTCACCATAAACAAAATATCATTTGACAATAAAATGACAAAAACCAACTTACTTTTACTTGTAAAAAACACACCTATTGAAAAACGATACAGAATAGATGATATTGTAAAATCACACGGTCATGATGTTTTACGACTTTCACCTTATCATGCGGATTTACATCCCATAGAACTAGTTTGGGGGGATATTAAAGATAGATTGGCTGAAGAATCAATCGACACGGAGTCTTTAGCTGAAAAACAAAAAAAACTTGAAAATTTATTTAAAAATTATAATTCAGAATATTTTGAGTTTGTTCAAATCTTTCAGATCAGTGCTGGATTTATGTCACAGAGACATTATTAATCAATTAGTGTATATTATAGATATCTCACAGAGACGAAACTGTATTAATTATGGGAAAGTAGGTATAGAAGTCATTTGGGTGTAACAGGACTTATGACCTGTCTTTTTATGGTTGGCTTAAGTGATCACTTTACACAATTGTAACATTCGCCATTTCCACCCATGATAGAATATACCATGCTTATTCATTTTTTTTGGAAGTTGTATATATGTTCAAATTGCGTGAAAAGCTTTCATATATGAGTTGTAAGCGCCTTTTCCATGCGGCCTGTACAAAGCCATTTTCATTCCCCTAAATCCCCACAGATGTCGCTAATGAGAAAATCTACAATTGATTTACGGAATTTTGGGAGCAATATACTTTATTGTGTGTAATGAAATTCATCCGAATACTTGCATTACACTAGGATACGCCAGGAAATATTATTTCCAATTTTTGTTAAACTCCTTTTTACCAGTATTTACAATTCAGAAAATGGCTTTGTACAGGCCGCATGGAAAAGGCGCTTACAACTCATATATGAAAGCTTTCCACGCAATTTGAACATATATACAACTTCCAAAAAATGAATAAGCATGGTATATTCTATCATGGGTGGAAATGGCGAATGTTACAATTGTGTAAAGTGATCACTTAAGCCAACCATAAAAAGACAGGTCATAAGTCCTGTGTACACCCAAATGACTTCTATACCTACTTTCCCATAATTAATACAGTTTCGTCTCTGTGAGATATCTATAATATACACTAATTGATTAATAATGTCTCTGTGACATAAATCCAGCACTGTTCTGAAAGATTTGAACAAACTCAAAATATTCTGAATTTAAAGAATGACAAATATTTATGTTAATAAAAGGAGCATGTAAATAATGGAATTTTTTTATTTTATATTATCTCTTCCCTGAATTTTTTTACAAATTTAACTAATTTGGGATGGGATTAGAATCGGTCGCCTTATGTAAATGATTCACCTTTATTCCATTTTACATAAAAGTTCACATTTACGAATATAAGTCTCAACGGTTTGAATTAATTGTTGTATTGCTGTTCCCCCGAAAGGAAAGACTTGGGTTGGTAACCAAATATTTTTACGATATTTTTTTTTTAGATATTAAATATAAATAATTTCAATATTACTGTTTTTCCTTCAAAACGAGTAGGTATATTTATTGTACGATGAATTCACAAGAGACCTCTAAGACAGCGAAAATTTCATCTACACATAACGGAGTTTGTGAACACAGTACTTTGGTAGTTTTTTTCTCAAAAATCGTCCGCGTGAAAATCTCGTTTCATAATGGCGCCTGTTCGAAAAAAATCTTTAATCGTGAAAAATTCGTAACTCCATGAATATTTGCCCCAGACACAAAAAAGGACGGTGGACACGTGTCTATGGGTGCAGGTTACCACGAGACGAAAAATGGATTTATCTTTCACACACATACAAAATTTATCAGATTATTGTTTTCAGTTTACTAATTACTGAATATTTTATTTTCTGTTACTTTATATTAAAAATTCACCTACTTTATATTTATAATGTTCTCAGATTCTCACGGCCGTCAGGGCCCATCATCAGGGCTGATGTCATCAGCCCTGATGATGGACCCTGCAATGGGATACGAAACGTCTGCCAGAGAGGTCACATATACATCGCAGAATATCCCAGAAAACTACACACAAGATGATATATATTAGGTAACTTATTCGAGAATAGATGAGATTAAGTGTAGGGTATAAAAGCAGAAGCAGCAATATACAAAAAAAAAATTGGATGCAGTTACCGAGTATTAGTTGTTTAAAATGTACTGAATTCTAGATTTATTATATCCCTTACAAAATCATGTTTCCTTTAAATTTATAACCTATGGTTTCCCATAAAATCTCGAATCCATTACATTATAAATTAGTAATCCTCGATGACTGTATAAATTTTTTTTGGATATTGCTGCCTTTGCTTTTATACTCCACAAGTATCGATGCATTATTTTGTTATTATTGATGTTACGTTTTGAGGCTGTGAATTTCTCTAAATCATCTAGGAATATAAACATAATTTATCCAGCATGTTTATTTTACATTATCGATTGCGTGTATTAAAAATTATGTTATTTTCATAACATTTTAAATCTTACGTTAAAATATTGTTAAAAAGTCAACCGGATAAAAAATGTAGATTTTCAAAAGTATCAGAGAAACAAATCATTTTAACCCAGCCACTGCAATGGCGACCTTTTCCAGTCGAGTTCATCCGGAGAGCTTTGCTTCTCAAGTAAATTGAAATAAAGTCTCCACGGCTAAGAAAAGATGGAAGAGCTTCTGGCCCTTAGATGCTGGGGAGAGATCGCTATTACACGCCGTATTACCCGACTTGAAACGATATTCAAAGAAACCTGATGCACTTACGGTTATAAGGTTGTCTCGGTTCTGGAGAATATCCGCACAGGAAAACCATAGCTCTTCAATGCAATCAGTTCAATTCAGATTTTCTATTTTATAGTTAATTGAATTTTTTCACAACGCTTTAAACGAAAGGTGAGCATTATACTTCTTGTGATCTCACAGGTACTGCTTTATGATTTTTGAAACCAATGAGATGAATCAATTAGAAAGATATACAGAAAACATCTAATTATATCATACATACATCAGTATTCTGAAAATAGCAATGTCTGGATCTTTAAGATCTTTATCCCAACACTTAATAGACGATAATAAAAATTAAAAATGTCCAGAGCGGATTTTGGAATTCTACGGCTCAAATACACTGTATTAAAAGATGATATAAGAAAGATTGTTTCTTACAAACGTATTCATTTCTTCATCCACAGCGTCCTGATGAAATATTCGGCGTCACCGCGTATTCAAATCTTCCCATCTTGACATTTGACAGATAACAATTTACATCTTTCTCCCTCCCTCATAGAAACAAATACCGACGTTAAGCTATGTCTCGTTTATTTTTAATTTTAATTATCGTCTATTAAGTGTTGGGATAAATATCTTAAAGATCCAGACATATCTGTCAAAAAATGCCAAGGTGGGAAGATTTGAATACGCGGTAACGCCGAACGCGGTCATTACAAGTTTAGCCATGATATTTCATCTGGACGCTGTGGATGAAGAAATTAATACTATTGTAAGAGACAATCTTTCTTATATCATCTTTTAATACAGTGTATTTGAGCCGTAGAATTACAAAATCCGCTCTGGAAATTTTTAATTTTTATTATCGTCTATTAAGTGTTGGGATAAAGATCTTAAAGATCCAGACATTGTTATTTTCAGAATCGGGCCGAATGTAACAAATAAAGAAGACATTGAAAGAAGAGCTTTAATTTCTGCAGTCACACATTACGAGTTACACATATGTAAAAATACTATCATTTAAAGTATAAAAACATCCTTTAATCTCGACCTAAGATACCGAAGAAAAATGAAGAGGGTTTCATTGACAGTAGTAAAGTGCTGTTTGATAATTCGTCATCTAAATTTAAAGAGGTTAATTAATACTTTCGTCCCAGGGATCAAAGGGTTTTTACAATTGTGGTATAATCACTTCCTGAGTATGATAAGTCTTCTTTGAAATAAGGAAGAAATTGAATACCCGATCTTGTTCACTTTATTTATAAACAATCCTCTGCGTGCGACCGTCAGTGCCCGAATGGCGTCGCCCGTTTCCCCCGCTTCCTACCGCATGCATTCATCTCTTTCACACTATCACTACGCACTTCTCATACACCACAACAATTATGTCTAATTTAATATTAAAAATTATTTTTATTTTTAAGTGAGACATCTGTTGTTAGTTACGCATTATACAAATTTTTGGAATTCGAATAACAGTGTTAACTAAATTTTATTAATGTTTTTACGCAATTAAACTAATTTGTTTCAATTATCAAACAACTATATTCTAAAATTTTTAATTTACAATAAAATGTGAACTTGTTAAAAATTAATAGAAAACTTATCAATAATGAAATTAGATTCCACTCACTCTTTCGTGTTACAAACACCTTTAAGTACTTTTTAATCACATTTTTAATTGAATCTAAAGTTAAATTTTGATATTCAATTTACAGACTATTATGTTGAAGTATTTGAAAACAAGTGATTCAATAAGAAACATGTCGAGTCCTGAGAATAAAGTGATAAAATTAATAAACGGTAATGATAATTGGGTTGAGGAACTCGCTCGCTAAACGCAGATAGATACGTACTCATAGGTATATCTCAGCGTAAATGCTTTATATGTACAAAGGCCGGCGACATGATTACAAATGGACAAATCTAACAAAGCAAAATATTCAATACGTACTTTACCAAGCAATTAAAATACACTATATATATGAACTTAAGATAAAACATTGCCATAACAAAACTGGTGGGTTGAAACAGTTCTTTGGAATACTAAGTTTTATTTTCTCTACTACGTATCATTTTTCCATAATGTGCATTAATATTTTAAGTTAAACTAGAAATTAATACCAAGAATAAAAGTGGACAAAAATTGGCTATATTGATTACTTTAATATATTGTTAGATTACCATTATAAAACAATTAATCTTGACCTATATATAGTCTTATAAAACATTTTCCTTTTGCGGGTGGAGCCTTTATGTTTTGTATACATCGTTCAGCAGTAAGTCGCTAGTGATGGTCAAACCGTTATTTTAACCAGATCACACGGTACTGTTATTTGGATATGTATTTGATCGTTTCGATGATTGTTAACTGAAATATAACTGTTATCTACTACCGATAGTTGGCCGTGGAATTGCGAAAAATCAGTTATCAACAATCTACTTTGAACACATTCAAATTTGAAATAACGATTATTGTGTAACCGGTTCAAATACCATCATACCTCGTATGTCGTATGTCATACCTATTCCTATGTGTATGTGATCCACCGATTTTGGTCTATTTTCCATTTTCTGTTTTGAAATGAAGTCTTGATCCTATATTAGTCTGAATAAGAAATTCTTTTATATTGACTTATGATAATTGTATAAATGCAGAGGTAACTAAAGCTGTTTTTAGTTTTTTAAGTTATTATTCACTTGTAAAAGTGGTAGACTTTGACGTTAAATATTTTTATATCCTGGTCCAAGAGATTTCCTTGTTCCAATCCCATTCACTTAGGAAAACTGGGTACGGTCCTGCTTGTTGACTAAGAAGCTGCGTGGGACCTTCAGATCTCCATCAAACATCCTATGATCATTGAGAAAAAGAGACGTTGATAGGTACATTAAGCATTTCGCGAACAAATAAATATTATGAAAAAGACACATTATACGATATTTTAAGTTGATAGGGACCATTTTTGTTCAGAATTTCATTCAGAAAACTATTCATTTATTCAGGAAACTAAAATATAGCTAAAATCCTGATGAATACATTTGTTGTAAAATATTACCATATATATATATATATACTTTTGATTACGGTATAAATTTAACCAAAGCTCATCTTTGTCATGTTGAATCCCATACCGAGGCATAATCCTTAGAAAAATTTGAGTGAAAAAAATTAAAATTAAATATTTGGGTGCTCGTTTAGATTCTAAATAAACTTTGGCACCAAATTTTGGTGTTGTTATAGAAAAATTTGAGTGAATTAAAATGTTCTTAGGTTTTCACGGCCGTTCTTTCTTCGTTCGTTCACGGCTGGTTTTAATTTTCTGAGATATTTTGCCAAGTTTCTATGACCCTTCCAGTTGAAACACGGCAGAATTTTCTAAAAAATTTGAACATTAAGAATTTGACTGATTTAAAAAAAAAAATCAAAATATGTGTTTGAAAAATGAATTCTTTTTATGTTCGGGAATTCGTTTCAGTGTTTGGTTTTCTGAACTATTCCGCCACGTATTTCTAGCCTAATGTCACAGCCCTGATGTTGGACCCTACACAAAGGATCCGAAATGTCGGTCAGAGGTCGAATGCACACATGTAGATTTGGCCAAAATACTCTACAAATAAAATAATTGTTGAAAAATTAAGTCGAAATATGAAATAAGAAAAATGAAGTTTCTTCGCATCGTGGTATCGGGTAATTCACTATTCAAAATTAATTGATATAAACATAATCAAATTTTTAGACATAAATATCTATCATGTGGCGCTTTGATGCATGTTATCTGGAATATCTTATTTATACATTTATTTAGGAGTATTTTATTTCACGACATAAAACATTTAGGTACTGTCACCTGTTTTCAATGGTTTTTGCTGTGAGGTGAAGAGCTTTATCTCTTTTTTAAACAACTCGACCTATCATGGCACCTTAAGATAAGTAAAACATTATTAGGTAGGATTGGGAATAAATATGTGAAATATCGTTCTCTTGTACCTCGAGAGAGCGAATTTAGTCCTTTACGCAATATAAGGGTTCTTAATAATGATGGATGGGCGGGACACTATTCCCTTTTCCATCGGTGTGACCGAATATATATTAGAACGAATAATTTCATCAACACCCCTTATCTGTCATCCGCACAATTACCTTTTTTTAATGGAGTGCGAACATTTTTCCCGTCCCATTTTAAAAATGTAGATTGGCATTTAACAATGAATTTTAATGCTCTCACTTTAAAAAAAAAAAATTATCACCATGTTACAAATAATAAGAATGTATAAATTTTCTAAAGGGATTCGTGGTGTGTGGTCACTATTTATGAGGGCATTTGTGAGGGCAAGTACTCTCTTATGGTGGAGAAAGTCCAAAAGAAGTTTCTGAGATATCTCTACATGAGAGAGTACGGGCATTATCCTTGGCTTTACCCAACCGAGTTTCTCCAGGGTATGCTTGGCTACAATAGTTTAGAGACTAGAAGGAATGTGTATTTGATTACACATTTTTATCGATTGTTGCGCGGTATGATCGATAATCCTGAAATTATGCAAAGCATTGGTTTGTATGTTCCTGATAATTACACTAGACATCGTCAGCATAGATTGTTTCACATTCCAATATACAGGACCAACCTGCCGATGGTTATGCCTGTTGGAAGAGCCACAGCTATGTTGAACAAAATCGCATTGGGTATTGATATATTCCATGTGTCTGAGGGGGTTTTCCGAAGCGAGATTCTCCTACACCTTTGACCAGATTTTATGTTATTTTTAATTTATTAAATATTTTCATTTTTGATATATACTTCCTAATATGTATGCCTTAAACATTTTGTTTGTCATGTACATATTATCATGAAATAAATTGAATTGAATTGAATTGAAATTGAATTGAATTTATATAAAATTGATAAAGTTCGCCTTTATCATACGGCTCTTCACTGTTCTGAGAAACGTCGCGAAATATGTATGTGGACGACAGCTATGTAAGTAAGTGAGGCATACAGATAATCAGGAATAAAATACTCACAATCTTGAGGTGGGTTTATCAAAGCGAGTTTACGGATTTCGATTAAATGACTATTTATGTAAACGCTTTGCCTCCGGTGTCGTGGCCGAGAAGAGAATGGTGAAGCGGGGGAATGGCTTGAACCCTGAACCCACTTGTCGCGTACGTTCATGATATGTAAGTAATAAAACTGTAAAAAATAACATTAATTGAAGTTATACTTCTTTGGCGCATTTAGGGTAATTTTTTTATTGTAATAGAAGTTGCACACGCTATCCGAGACCATGAAATTAGTTGTTGAAGTGACATTTTAGTATGCAACGAAATGCACGCGCATCCATTGAACTGTAAAAAATTTATTCACTTGAAATTAGTGTTCCAGTAATATAAATAATAATGTGTTTTCAACTGTAAATCTTTTCTAAATAATTTCGACTTCTTAAATCGAGTGCCAATCTAAAGATGCTCAATTCAAAAGGTGACGAATGATTGGTGATTGAATTGAAAAATAGAACTGCTTACTGAATTAATTACGATTTTAGATTCGTAATCAAATGGCAAAAAGGGGCTTCTAGTACAGATTTCTCTATTTCATGTTATTGTCGATGTTTTTATAAAAGTTTTTTTGTCGTCACGCCAAAAACGATCAAAAGTGATATTCAAGAAATTATTTATTGCAAAACCGACGTAATTGTCAGATATTCGTTTTCAAAACAAATAACACATTCATTCATTCGACATTCAATGCGGCTGTCAAAATTGTATAGGTTAGAACTTTTAAATAACTACGTAACCGTTTTAGGCCAAATATCGATAAATCATGAAAGTGGGTAAAATCTTGCACTTTTTTGGATATTTTAAATTAGAAATTACGGAACGATTTTAAATGCACATTTTTATTATTTTTTATAAAATAATTCTCTATATATGGTACAATTTACAATAACATGATTTGAGTAGTGTTTGAGCAGTAAACACGGCGTAGCGCTGAAGGTGGTTTTGCAGTATTTGTTCGCGCACTCTCACACTATTTTGACTCTAGATTTGGGTTATGAAGAGGTGACTAGTTTTTGATTGCATGCTCGATCAGAGTGTGTTATTTAATTTTATATGGAAATTACTAATCTTAATATTTTAAATAACTATCATTTTGATGCACGATGAAGGATAAGGCTTGTTAATATAAAATGTTTCATTTGTTATGTATTTTAATCTAAAAAAATACTAACGTTAAAATATTCTCGATATTTAAATATAAAATGGATTGTGTTACGAGATAAGGATATGTGAATGGATAGATGGATGAATGCTGGTGGGATTTAACCCTCGGTACTTATTATTATATGCGCGTGACGAATAAATACCTAAATAAACAAATCTTCCAACCAGGTGCTCTTAAATGCTATCACAAAATCAATAACAATTTTTTACGATACTAGAAAATCCAAAAAGGTACTTTAAGAGTTCATTCAATTTTGAACTAAATTGTGAAAAGTATCGATTTCGTTAAAAGTGATTGTAGAAATTTTATTACTTCTAGAAAGGCTCTTTACTATCTCCTACCCCACGATACCCGCTCAGTTGAATCTGTCAAAGGGTGACATCAATCTTGTTCCCAGGTTGTCGAGACTATCAGCTAGTACCTGACTTACTGTGTAGAAAGATCAGTATCATGAAGAAATAGCTTTTAATGGCTGCGAAGCGGAAGCGGAAGCTGAAATAATAATGTAGCGGTATTTTAAAACTATCATTTAAAACGATAGGAAGGAAAAATAAATAATTTCCAAAATTATAATTAATCGAACTTTCTTACATCACTCTCAACTTACTCAAAGAATATCTAAGTCTAAGAATACAAATAACTTAAATAGGTAACTCAGTATCGGAACCTATAGAAAATGAACTTGGTATTCCGCAAGGATATTATATATATATTCATGATATTATTCAAGTAATAAAATACTGAAAAATAAGATTTTTCACTGATGGTACATTAATCTAAAAGATAATACAGACAATAAATAAACTAAACGAGTGCTTGAATAATTTATCAGACTGACTAAAAATAAATAATCTTAAATTAAATGTTGGGAAAAAGATATGGAAATACGCAAGAAAACACCAAATACAGTGGTGAATGTAAATATTGACGATGTTGTTATAGAAATGGAGGATGAAATGAAATATTTGGGTGCTATTTTAGATTCTAAATAAACTTTGGCACCAAATTTTGGTGTTGTTATAGAAAAATGAGTGTGTGAAATTAAATATTTGGGTGCTATTTTAGATTCTCAATAAACTTTGGTATAAAATTTTGAATGTGTTTAAATTAATATTAAAAAATATTTTTTCTTGGAATGTTGATAAAAAATTGAGAAAAATAGTACTAGATAGATGTAGATAGAATATAGGAATCTATAATTACTCATATAAAATTTTGTGCTACAGTGAAGGAAAACTAAATACACTAAAAACTAAAAAACTAAAGACGCAAGACGGGGCAATGCCAATTATATACATCATAAATTCAGCAGAATTGAAGAAATGATAAGAACACTCGATTAAAATAAATATTTGTATATAACATTTTCATATTTCGTAGTGTCCGACCAAACTTTCGGTTTCGGCCTAGTTTCGGCAAAAACGTGCATTGCTTCATTATTATAATTATTTATTGATTCAGTTTTACTATACATATAATGAAAACGGCAGATTAATTGCCAGTTGGCAATTATTATTATTATTTTTTAATTCAATTTTCATAGACATATAATTACAATGGTGGGTTAATTGCCAGTTTGTAATTATTATTACTATTATTTATTGATTCACTATTTTTATACATATTATTACAATGGGGGGTTAATTGCCAGTTGGCTATTTCTTCCAACCAACCTAACAATTAGTTGAACAATTGAAATACACTTATAAACTTTATATAAACCAATTGTAGTAGCCTTACATTTACCGGTTTCGATACCATTATATATCTTCATCAGGATGGACGCATGTCATGAATAAAGTTACTCCAACATTTTTAGTTAATTAAAATTAATAATGTTTTTCAAAAATAAAGTAAACGCTATATTTTATAAACATTAAACATTTAAAAAAATATATATTATGATTCTAATTAACCCAACTGTTGAAACGAAAATCATGGTTAATGCGTAACATGCGTAAACGAATCCGCCGAGTCGTGGTGTGTAGAAGACGAATCCTGAGAGTTCCCTCCAAAGAATCTCACGGGAACAAAATCCGCATCTCGTAGATCGTTTCAAATAGAAAATGGACAAGAGCCAATAAATATTGAAAAAAAATGTAATCAAAGAGAGAAAAAATATTCCAATGAAAATATATTTCAGTTAGATTTTAAGAAAATAATGTGGCATTGTTGATTACTGTTCACAAATCCGCTTTTTGTATCATGTGCTCACATAAATGTGTCAATAAATACGAGTGGAATAATTCTGATGCTTGAAGAGCGGAAGAATTGAAGCGTGGAGCGTAAGGGGGGACTAATATCGCGAGCACCGGTAACGTAATAATAATAATAATAATAATAATGCCTGATTACAGGATCATCCGGAATTCACATGTGTAGGTACTCGGATCGATAGTTATCGTTTGTTGTACAAGTGCTTTTTTTAATTTACATATAGTAAAATATTTTTGTTTATGATGTATTCTTGATCCAGTCGAAAAATTAATGCGCCATGTATTTATGTATGTGGCTAAATCGTTTTTTTTTAGTGTATATTATAGATATCTCACAGAGACGAAACTGTACTAATTATGGGAAGTAGGTATAGAAGTCATTTGGGCGTACACAGGACTTATGACCTGTCTTTTTATGGTTGGCTTAAGTGATCACTTTTTCTCATTAGCGACATCTGTGGGGATTTAGGGGAATGAAAATGGCTTTGTACAGGCCGCATGGAAAAGGCGCTTACAACTCATATATGAAAGCTTTCTACGCA
>JADDOH010024023.1:0-53837 GCA_016648135.1 Agrypnia vestita
AATGTTTACAGTGTTTACAAAATTTAATGAAGCTTTTTTCATTGTTGTTGAGTGTCTTGGCAGCAAGTAAACACTAAATTGATTTGACGCCCTGCCTGCTACACTAGTAATTTACTGTATTATAGCAGACAGTGTTCTTCCAGTAGTATAATGTTCAAGAATATTTATTATTTATATAACATTTGTGAATAAATCTTATTGCCAATAAAAATTAAGTAATAGTAATAATTAAATGTTTACAATTTAATAATGGTGTTAATTAATTATATTATAGACAAAGGAAAAAAAATTATCTGAATAGGATATTAATAAAATAAAATAAAATAAAATAAAACAATTAAAAGTATTTAAAAAGATGACAGTAACAGTAAGACAGTAAGTGACAGTAAATGTTCTTGTAGGAATAGTATATTTTAAATTTAGTTTATATGATGGCTTTTAATAGGTTTTGGGCATGCTTCCTTCCCTTTTCATGCAGCCAGAGTTTCACTTTAGAAGAAAAATACGCGAGACTATGGCTACATGTTTTAAGTTTAGTGTTAAGAGTATTGAATGTTTTTGGTGCTTGGAAGAGGTGAAATCTTTGTGAAAATGTTTTTTTGAATTTTGCTACAAGATAGTTGCAGTTCACCTGTGCCCTTGTTGAATGTGAGTGAGTTATTTGTTGGTGATCTTGTTTATGTCGGAAAAAATATTTTAAAGTGTTGAGTAAATATGTTTGATTGATGTCCAGGACGTGACATTCTCTGAAAAGTTCTTCTGAAGGAAAACGAAATGGCTTTTTATGAAGAACTCTCAATACCATTTTCTGGGCTTTGCTTAATGAATCTAATATATTACAAGCTGCACCACCCCAACTGACAGTTGCATAATTAATGAGTGAGTGACACAGTGCATAGTATACTATTCTTCTTGTCGGTGCGTCGAGTACATCTCTAATTTCATTGAAAAAATAAACAAGCTTTCTTATTCGGATTGTAAGATTCAAAATATGTTTTCTCCAGTTTAGATGCTGGTCTATGTACACACCTAGATATCGTATATCTTCCGTTGTCTGCAGATTAGTACAATCACAGGGTTTATCTTTTGATTGACATGTGTGAATCAGTAGATTTTTGGGCTGCTTTATTACTGTTCTTTTACTGATGGAGAAACACATGTATTTTGTCTTTGAAGCATTTACTGTTAGTAGATTTTTGTCAAGCCATGATGTTATTCGATTCAAACCACTTTGTGCCTTTTTTAAAACATCTTCCCAGGAATCATCTTGAAAAAGAAGCACTGTGTCATCTGCGAAAGAAATTATTTTACCGTTTTCTAAATTGGAGTTACACATTTCATTGACATATATGAGGAAGAGCGTGGGTCCCAAAACACTTCCTTGCGGTACTCCATATGATGGTTTGTGGAGGTTGCTGCAGTGATCGCCCGATTTAACTACCTGAACCCTGTTATTTAGATAATCTTCAAACCACGCCAAAGCCGTCCCCCTTATTCCCAAAGCTGATAACTTGTGCAGCAGCAGTGGATGAGACACCGTATCGAAAGCTTTGGCTATGTCCAAAAATATACCAATACAACGTTTGTCTTTATCTAATTGTGTAACTAAGAATTCCGTTAGTTGACATATTGCATCTTCTGTTGAGAGTTTTGATTGGAACCCGTATTGATTGTTGGAGATTATTTTGTGAATATCCAGGTATTTTAAAAGACGTACTTTAACTATCTTCTCTAAGATTTTAGAAAAAACACTTAGGAGCGATATAGGTCTATAGTGGCTCGGATTACGTGGATCACCACCCTTGAATATTGGACAGATTCTAGCCAGTTTTAGTGCATTTGGAAAGATACCCGTTGAGAGACTTTGATTGAATATATAACAAAGAGGCTTACTTAATTGGTCTTTATTATACTTCACTACTTTTGCTGTTACCTCATCGTCTCCAGGGGCACTGTTAGACTTTAGGTTACTAATAATTGCAGCAATTTCATGAATGGAGGTTGGAGCAAAGAAAAATGAATATGGATTTGCTGAATTTAAATTTGTTTTGAGGTTTTCTTCAGTAGTTTTTAGACGAGACAATATATTTTGTGCTAAATTTTTACCAAGCGAAGCGAAATGCCCGTTTACATTATCTAGCACTTCAGTAATGGCCTTATCCTCAGTAGCATGATTTTTGTTTGGAATCAGCATATCACATATATCATTGCTTCTAGTATTTTGTGTAGAAGTCATTTCTCTTATAATTTCCCATGTTTTCTTTGCATCACGTTGATATTCTTTTATAATATTTTTGTAATATAAGTGTTTAGCGGATTTGACCGCTCTATTACAAATATTTCTATACTTTTTGTAAAAGTTTTGTAAGCCGAAATTTAGAGGGTTAAGTTTAGACTGTTTGTGTAACACATCTCTCTTATTTTTATGCAGTTAACTAAACTTTCAGTTATCCAAGATTTCTTAATTTTTTTCCTCGATTTATTTGATATAAGTTCTTGATTTTTTTTAATGTGGCTTTGTAGAATATACAGGAGTTTTGAATATGATGTATTAGCATCATTAGTCTCGTATACTGGTAACCAAGTTTCTTTTTCCAAGTCTTTTTTTAGCATTTCAAAATTTAGTTTGTGTCGGGGTTTTGTATAAGGTTTTGTATTTATTTTTTGTGTTCCAATATCAATCATTACTGGAAAGTGATCCGTGATAGTAGTTTCACATACAATTCCTTTCACCAAGAATTTGCTTTTAACCATAATTTGGTCTAAACATGCGTTACCTCTTGTTGGGTTGTTGATGGCAGGAACGAAACCTTGTTCAGCTAACATGGATAGGTATTCAGATGCATTTGTGGTGGGAGTACTTGCAGTTATGTCAATGTTTATGTCACCTGCAATGTCATTGTTGGGTTTTTGGCCATTGTGAGTAGCTCTTCAGAAAGAGAATTTGTGAATTCATACGCATTTTGGAAGGACGGTGGTCGATAAATCCCATATATGTAGGTACCATTACACAAATTAATTTTTAAACAATTGGCGTCACTTATATCTGGTTCAGTTACTTCGACATTTAGATTTGCTTTAATGTATGTTACAACACCGTCATTTTGGTTATAATGTTTGGAGGTTTTATGCCCGGTGTATCCTGGTATCGTCTGTATTGTGTCTTTATCTTTTAACCAGCATTCCGTAAGAATAATGATTTGAAAGTCTATATTTAGACGATGCAGTAGTACAAGAAGTTCGTCAAAATTATGATTTATGCTTCGTATGTTCATATTTAGAATCTTAAGTGTGCTAGTGCCTCTACAAAAATGTTGTTTACAGTTTTCTGGTTGGTCCACAGTTTTAGTGGTAATTGGTTCAAAGGAATCTATTTGGTTTACCAGATCAATTATATTAGCCATTCCATATCTTTCTGTAGTAAATTTGGATGATTTTTTTTGTTACACCAACATTCTGTACAGGTAAATATATCCGAATCATATTGTGTGCATGTTTCAGGTAAGGGGACTATTATAGTTTGCGAAATAGCGAATGCCTCTATATCTACCGCGAGATTATTAATATTCATCTTTGTCACTCTGATGTCATGGGTACCGATCTGTAAGCTTTTAAAGTGAAAAGGTTTCATTAAGAGTTGGTAGTAAATACCTACATATTTGCAATGTACATGATTGTTACAGGATGCGGGTATATAGGGTAAGTTCATTTTACAGGAGTAGAATTGAATTAAGATATTGCTTAAACTTATTTTTGAAAGAATATTTTGCTATGTAAGTGAAATGATAATGGTTTATTATGAACTGTATTACCTAGGTATATTGTGGTATTACTATCAAGGTAGGTATATATTTTATAAAAAGTATGTGTTGGAAACAAAAATAAAAAGAAGATTAAGAATGTTTTATGATTGCTTAGAATGATCTTATTGTCGAGTGTGTATCTTTTCAGTTGATATATAATGTTTTTAAATGCGTCAGTGTAATTATGTGTTATTTGACACGACAGAGGAAAGTAATTCAGTATGGTTTTTAGGTTTGTTTTGATATGACAACAAAATTTAATATTTATGAAATATTGGAATAGGTGTCTATGATTTGCCCATTCAGAAAATTTTAATAATTTATGGTTTATTTTGCACATTAGTTGTTTATGGTTAACGCCTTTTGTAAAGACCATAGAAAAGAGAAAGTTTGTATACACCGCGAATCGGCAACTGACATTACAATTTTGACAGGTCCGTCTCCGATTTGATACAAAGAAATGGCTCACCGACATTTTTTCTTGTATATATGCGTCCATTCTTAATCCAAACAAATTTTATATTTTTCTGGATGGCTATCTTCTTTGTTTCCGCTAGTAAAAATTTGCATTTTTTTGTAATGTGCTCGGAGATGTAAATAGGCTTGATTTCTTGGTTATTTTTAAAGATGGAAGTGTTTAGTGAGCGCTCATAACCTTTCGATTGTTTATTGTGAGATTTAACTCTGTCGAGGAATGTATCTCGACAGGTCCGGTTGGTAAATTTCACAATAATCGGGCGTGGAGTCTTTTTTGAGAAGTGCTGCCTCGCCCGTTGTATGGAGAGGATGTCGCTCATCTGACCTTCCCAGTTTATTGTTGAGATGATGGTTTTGACACTGTGAGTGAGATCAGCGGTTGACTCTGCCGAAGTTTCATGGCATCCACGGATTTCGATGTTGGTGGCTAATTGTTGATACTCCTGTTCGTCAAATTTATTTTCCAAGTATTCTATTAGTAATCATCAGATTTTTCTCAACCGAGCAGCCTTTCCTAAATCCATGTTGTTGATCAATTATAAATGGCTCTACTCGGGAAGCGACGGTTCTACTTATTATGATTTCAAATACCTTAGCTGGAGCAGAGAGAACAGCTACAGGTCTATAATTTTCTACGGACGACTTAGAGCCACTCTTATGTATGGGAGTAACTTTTGAAGTCTTCCATGTTTCCGGAAAGATCCCTGTATTAATGGAAAGATTATACAAAAAACAAAGTAGTTTTTTTATCAGTTCCACACAACCTTTTAAGAGAAATGTTGGAATGAAATCTGGACCAAGAGAATGAGTATTATTTAATTTTTTTATAGTGTCGGACACATCCTTCTCACTGATATTTTGAACATCAATAGACTGTGCACCGATCGGAGAACATTGCCTAGCAATGTTAATATCCAGAAGCGGAGGTTCACTACTATACACTGTTTTAAAATGACCTGCAAACGCCTCAGCAATATCTGCACCCCGTACCATTTTTTCGCCCCATGTCATGGAGTTAACATTCCCGCCATCCGCCTTTTGTGACTTTATGTAGTCCCAGAAAGTATTAGGATCTTGAATAATGTTATTTTCCATGCTGGAAATGAACTCCCGGTATGCTAATCGAATGTTACGTCTTACGATGGATCTGTAACGTCCAAACATCTCATAATCACCGTGACGACCAGAAGCTTTCCATTTTTTATGATAGAAATGCTTAGTCCGTATGTCTCCAATAATATCCCTAGAAAACCACCTTGGATATCGCCTTCCACCAGTAGCCTGAGATTTTCTAGGGAAGCAAGTATCAAGTACACCTTCGATAGTACAATAAAAATAATGTACCGCCTCATTCACATCAGATATGCTATACATTTCTCCCCAGTCGATACCGTCCATTAGAAAGTACAGTCGGTCGAAGTCACCATTATCAAAGTTCCAGCCCCTTCGACGAACCGTACCTTCGCCGGGAACTCTGGATCGACGGGGACGATCTGCAATCGGATTATAACAAAACTCAAGTGCGGGGTGGTAATTATCTTCTCTCGTAAGAGGTGATAATGACCGAGATACGTCAATCGCTCTTTTACAAAATATTAAATCCAAAGTTCTATTTCTGGAGTTCAAAATATCATTATATTGTGAGAGACCTAATACGGAGCAAAAAAAATTGAGGTCAGCTTCTACACTTGAAATGTTCCGCGCTGACTGCAGATTAAAGTCTCCTAATATAATGAGGTTTTTATCCTGAAGTAGTTCTAGACTGGATAACATCTTATCGAAGAACATCTGATATATATCCGTCTCACTCAGTTAGTGATAAAAGGGGTGGACAATTAAATTGATTTCGACAGCTCTTCTACAAATTAACAATGTCAAGCGCTGTTCGCCTGAGATTTGATGTATTTCCTTTGTATTTTTCCAAGTTTTTCAATATATATATATTCGATCATATTCGAGGTACGGTCGGATAAGAATTTACAATGTACAAGTCCTTGTAAGTTTTAGGATTTTTGAAATTTCTGCTGAAAAAAAAAGTTGGTCAATAAATGCTGTAACTCTTCATATTATTTGAATAACACCAATCTATCTAACAGAGACGAAAGACGTGACAAAAAAGACATGAGTTCTGTAAAGGTTTCCATAGTTTAATCAGCAAGGCATTTTACCGGCGACAAAAAGTTCAAGTCCCAACACACTACGTAGGTACTGTGTAATCACAACATCAAAGAACTGTTAAAATAAGTTATTTTATATAGGTATTTAAATTTAATATAGTTTACTTAGCAGACGCGTGCAATGAGTACATTGAAGCATGACTTTTACGCTGACATACATTTTGGAAAAAACATCGAAATAAAATTTTGTGTGAAATGAATATTACAGTCCATAATAATCTGAATAATATGTGGGATTTAAAAGCAAAAATTAAAAAATGTTTAGAATGCAGTCACCGAGGATTGGATTAATTGAGAATGTACTGAATTATAGATTGTATTTACCTATCCCTTCCAAAAACATGTTTCCTATAAATCGATTGGCTATGTTTATTATAAAATAATGAATTAGGTAGGTACATTCTAAATTAATAATCCTCGATGACTTCATTTTTTTTTGATATTTCCTTTGTTTTATACCCCACATATGGTAATAGTTGTAATATGAATATTAAGAGATATATTTATCAAGATTATTATTTCAAAATATATGTTATCGTCAATTTCATCCTTCGTTGTTCTCAATACTCGTCCCTGATACTTAGTTTTTGAATGATTTTAATAAATACTTATTTTAATAAAACGAGAGTAAATTCTAGAGGATGACTAAATTGTAAAGGTAAAGGGAGGTTGGAGCGACGCGGTCAGCCGAGCACGACCCCCCATGGTGAACAAAAATTCGTAAGCTGAAACTTTGTTGCAGATTATGGAGCAGCTAATTTTTGATTAAAATTGTTGCATATTCCATTAAACTTTGTTAGTGAAAATAATTTCCCAAACTCCCATGGCAGCGTGCTTGGAAAGCGTCACTTTGTCATAAATATTTAAAACATTATATAATATATATATATATATATATTATAGCGTCTAAAGAAAATACTTGACCAATGCATTTTTACATATGAGAAGTATACTAAGAAAACCGCCAATATGCATGCAAAAAGAATCTACCATGGCAGCGAGCCTAGAAAGCTTTATGTGATAAAAACCGCCATAGGCAATTATTATAAAGCGTTGTTTTTTAAGGCGAAGAACTTTACATTGAAATAAAATTTAAAAAATAGTTTTTAATATCCATAAAATTAACTTTTTTCATAGATAATTTTATGTCATTAATATTTAAATATAATTTAGAATTAAACATGACATAATCTGGAGATCCGATTTTCACTCAGTCTTCGCAGTAAATAAGGCTGTATTTCGGCAACAATGCATCGAATGTCGAATTTACAATTCTCAGAGAAAATAATCTAATGACGTTAAATCGCACGAACGTGGTGGCCAACTTCAAATGTTCTTCTTTTCCCGCCGAGTCCTAAAGAATAAGTTTCCAAATTTTTAGTCCATTCGGTCAAACGGTATAAATTTGCATCGAAAATATATTAGGGGGAGGGAAAGGGGTTAAATAATAGGGGGAAATGTCACCTTTGTAACCTGCCGGATCCTAAAGCTTAAGTATGCAAAATTTGAATCGAATCAGTTAAACAGTGTAGATTTGTATAGAGAACAGACAGACAGACATTAAGTTTTATAGGTATAGATACATATGTGGTTCAAACGTTTTATTTAAGCAAAGAGAACTGAGTTTAATCAAAAAATTTGAATTCGGAAAATATTAGGTACTTAGGTATATCTAAATGTAAAGGGGTGGGTAGGTACGAAGCCTTTTTTTTTCAAATAATTTGTGCAAATTCTAATGGAACGCTGTGTCAAAATTTCAATGAAATTGAAGAACTTTAGGAGATTTAAGATTTTTGGCAATCGAACATTTACATTTTTATTTATATAAATAAATAGTAGGTATATAAAAATAAAGTAAGTACACAAAAACATTGAATTCTAATGCAACGTTGTGCCAAAATTTCAAAGCAATCGGTGCAGAACTTTCAGAGATTAGCGATTTTGTACAAACGAACATTAACATTTTTATTTATATAGATATTGATATTTTATTGAAAAAAATGCTAACAAAAAACATTGAAATATGTTTCAGGAACACGACACCGTCTGTTGTAGATCAATTTCATAGTGGTTTTATTTATATAATATGTCTTACATAGTTAAACTTGGACCTCCAACGCAAAGCTCAGAAGTTCCAGATGATAGTTTAGTATTAAAATAAGTATTTAAGGACCACAAGACGAGACAGAAAAAACACGTGGAAATGTCATCGTAAAAAACGAAATGGCAGTGGGCGATTCCTGCCGATAAATTACGTCCGACAATTTTTTAATAGAAACGTCACTTACAGTATACGAAATCGACAATAAAATCGACGCTAAAGAAATTTAACGGCCTAAATATGGATCTGACACATTATTTGCCAGTACGAATCTGAAATAAATTGACGAGAAGAAATTTTAAGAAACGTGTGTTTTTTTCCTTATGAAATGGCCGTTCTTAAAAGGGCTATCGGATGTTAAATAATTATTTACAATATTTTCACGTGGTCATGAATGGAAATACTGTTAATTAATTAGTGATTGATAAATGGACGAAGTCACTTATTATCGCTGGGAACACTGTATTTCTCGCTCCTAGAATATTCATAATATGGTATTTAAAGTTAATAGTCACAATTATTTTAATATTCGTAATTATTTGGTTGGTTTTGTGGTTAGGACTCTCGCCTCGTAATCCAAAGGTCGCAGGTTGGAATCTCACTCCAGACAAGCAAGTTAATCCTATTTTCATAGCACAAGCATTAAACTTAATTTAAAAATAGTAAGAATATTGATGTGACACGAATTCCGTGTTCGCATCTCTATTTTTTTTAAAAAAAAAAATATTTCGCTACTTAAGAACGGTAGGAACTCGTTTTCTTATTTAGATTATCTTCGATTCCTTATTATCGAGATATCTGTCGCTTTGCAATTTCACGACTGGGCACACCTGGCCGTCGTCTCACGACTTATTCACTCTGAATGATCAAAACAAACTCCTGCACCCCGGCGTTCTTCCGGTATTTATACCCAAACTCTTTTTTTCCGGATTGTCGAATTTTCTAGATTTTAAGAGAAGGTTTTTGTCGCTTCTAGGCTGGTCTAGTTGTTTGTAGACATTTTCTGAAGGTTGTAGATACAGATTGTTCTAGACCCTTCCATAGTGTTCTTCGTAAGTGACATTACAATGCGCAATTCCTCCTGCTAGCCTGTGGCAATATTTTTTGTCAAATAATCTTTATATAAAATATTTAAAACGTCATTAAATTCAATAGAAATGCTACTGTGGTGTGTTTAATTATTAGTTTTTTTACAGGCAAATACAATGTAGGTACACCAAATGATCCCGCACTCGGGGATAATAACATTTATTTTCAAAATGTTGTATATTCATAAATAAATCAAATTTCCTGTTTGCACCGCAGTTTATTGCTTTTCTAATATGCAATAATTTTATATCAAATTACGGTTAAAGCTTTTATGGTAGTGAAATAATTAATTAGCAAAAGCGTTATTTTAACCATGATTATGAGGTTTGTGATTAATTGTGACGAATATTAGTAACTGAGTATTATTCATAATTCGACGAGCAACAATGGTATACTAAAAACTTAACACCTTAAAGTTAAATCTCAATTACTAATCCTCGATACTATCAAACATCAATCGTACAATATTCTTAGTTCCTATGATCATGATTTTCTACTTCCTTAGGTCTGAATTCAGAGTCAATACTTAGATGATTTAAAGATACACCTTAAAAGTGTTATTTTGTACTAAGAATTACGCTTTTAAGGCGTACTTAACCTTTAAATCATCTAAAGTATTGACTCTAATTCTTACACTTTACGCAATTCTATTCTGTCCATTTTATTAGCGATCAACATCTCGCTCTTTACTCTCTCTTCTAACAACATCCTAAAAATATGAAATAAATATTTTCCAACAAGCTATGCAAAGCCTTTCTTTAATACGGAAATCCTACATAATAGAGGCATTCATTCGCCACCCACATATTCGCAGCTTACAACACCATCACAGCATCTCGAAAGCGTCGAATATATTGTCACGAGTATTAAACATTAGTAACTATACGAAGTCTTTCGATGATATGCAGTTACTTTCTACATGAATTTTGAATCAACTGAACCGTTCTCGATGAAACCATAATCACCGAAAATGTAGAGAAGTCAATCGGCCATTTTCGATGTATCGCGAACCGACGTTTTGTGTATAAGCGATGACGGCAGACGCGCAGAGTTCAGAGTTATTTTGGCAAGTGATAAATGAACGGCGCGACAAGCGGTAAAGTGGGTATTAACGTCCGGAGTTTTCTAATGCAAACCTGAGCGAAGCGACCTTGCGTTAGACAAAAGTGTAGTGAATTACAAAAGGACCTGTGTGTAACTTTCCAGTGATAATTAGTGCGAATTATGAAATTGGTTTAAATAAAAGAACGATGCTCTGATTAATTTCGTGTCCAATGATTTACATACAGCAACATGTATAATATGTATCCACATTTATATATATAACCTCGCAGGAACCTCGCAGGACTATATTCCTGTCCTGATTGAGTCGAAAATGTTCAAGCTATCATGAACTAACATCAAGAGTTACGGAGATATGCGACATCAAAGTTAGCTTTTTTTTCAATATTTCTTACTTATTTTTTGTAAAACATTGGACTATCATTACAGTAACTTATATCGATTACGAAAAATTAATTCGTATCAATACAAGTTAAATAAAATGATAAAAATCTTTCTGTTGCTTTTTCTAACGTATGTCTTGTCGCACGATCCACATGGTATTTCGTATACACCATGGGGCTCTAGATGTATACGAAATACCATGTGGATCGTGCGACAAGACATACGTTAGAAAAAGCAACAGAAAGATATCTGCTAGGGTTACTGAACATAGAGTTGATATGACCAACAAGAAACTAACATCGTCGCTTGTCCAACACACGCTTGAAGAGGGCCACAGCGTAGACTTTGATAATACACGGATAATAACGAACGTCCAAAAAGAAACAGTAAGGATATTTAGAGAAGCTATAGAGATATATAAAAGAATAAATATAATCAACAATAGAGATGATGGTATACGTCTCCCACTGGCATGGAAAAGCATTTTATTCAACAGTATATTTCATAGTAAAAATAATATATTAACGCCCAAAAACCACTTGAATACAATCACCGAACAGATAAATATCGAAACAATAGAAGCAACATCGAGTACAAAGCGCATCACAAGGAGCCAGACAAATGCCATTAAGGCCAACAACGGCCGGGAATACCCAATATCCAATACAAAATTCCCAAAAACCATTAAGGCTAATGATGACCGAAGTACCCAAATTTAGATTTTGACTTGCCAGACGTTACTTGGTAGTAAGCTTCCGATACGAACAGACGTGCTCGCACTGCCTCTCGTGACGGAAATTTATTAACAAGGCACCCGAAGATGCCTGTTGTGATTCAGGCGAAACGTCGGTTGACGAATGGTTCTTCTGAGGACCAGGTTTTGACTCGGGTTACCCCCAAAGAAATTAATACTAACATTTCTAACACCCGTGAAAACCTTTATTATAACATACATATATATATATTCCATTCTTTCCTTTGCCTACCACAGCTACAATCCTGCGACAATATTTATTTATATCCTCCTAAGGGTACAGATCTATACAAAAATTAGTGATGAAATAATTATTTTTTACCATGATTAAAAGGTTTATATATTCGATTGCGATGATGATTGACAGCTTATTATTTGATAATCGGCAAACAGTGAATGTTACACGAGAAACTAAACCTCCAACACTCAATTTTCAATTCCTAAACAATGTTCCAATCAAATATCAGTCATACGATTACAATCACAACCTCGTGATAATTCTATCCCAAATTTACCAGCTGTACCGCTGATTGTAGCTTCAACGTTGTATTGCATTGACGTATTATTAATATAAACACGCTATTCTCATGCTAGCCGGCTTTCATATGTAGCAAATATTGCATTGAAAGAGACAACAAACCACGGCACAGAAAAATCAGGTAATTTGAAGTCACGGTGACTAAAATAACATACTCATTCTTACAATAGTGTGCGATACTCTGTTCCTTTTTCCCCGGGACTTTTTTTACGGCGTATCGTCGCGCCCGCTCACAAAGAAGGTCCGTTCGATAACGAATGCAAGTTAGGCAATTACCTTATTTTTGAGTTGACAAGATTTCACGCTTGTAACGTATCTGCAGTTTATTATATCATTGTTGCATTGTATCCTGATTTTGTTTTTTTTTGTGTTGCTGTTTCTATTTTTTTTACTACAATCTTAATAACATTTGCATGCATTTCATGTATCTATAATGTTTTCAGCGAGCAATCTGTCGACTGGCGCCGGGCGGCCGTTCCCGCCAATTAGCCGGCTTTAGTTCGTTGTATGCAACAATGGAAATATTCCGTCGCCATGTCATCCACATTTATCCAATCAGACCGCTGCTTCGTGTCGTATCTAATGGCCGTCGTGTACGTCATTCCAGCTGCGCCCAGATACAATATCTGGCCTAGGCTACAAATAATGAGAAAATCCGAAAATGTTTACTCACAGAGGTAAATAAATATACCTGGAACTGGAATGCTTCAGCCTCATTTATTACTCCCTTTATTTACTGCTTGCTTGACGAAAAAACTTTGGATCGATTTTTAACCCTTTTCCCGTGATCCAATCGAGCTGAAACTTTGTAAGCAGACTTGTGGCGACGATCAAGAAGATCTTTCCAATTTTTGTTAAAAAAAAAAAATTTGGATTTTTTAAATTTTTAATGGTTTTTTCAAACAACTTACTAAGTTGTATGAAAATATTTCAACACGTCTGGTAGACACGGAACCTGATTATAGTATAATTTTGGATTTTTGGTATTTTTTTATTACTCCCTTTCGTAGCGTCGCTCGACCGAAGCCCAACGCGTAGGTTAAGCGCCAAACCAGTTTCTACTAGTAAATGACAAAGGGAGTATAATAATAATTACCTATTTTGTTCTCAAAATTATTATTATGCTTAACTGAGTTCTACTTAAATAATCTTAATTTTGGTTTAGAAAATACGTCTATGAAAAAAAAATTTTTTTTGATTATATTTAGAGTATAAAAATGATTTTGAAATTCAACATTCAATTCCCGCCAAAATACGTCATTTCACTAGCACTAGTACGTGCGTTAGTGGCATGTTACCAGATATACAAATACTCACTACACCGAACACGCGAGTTGGTACGTCACGGACCAATCATGTGCGTTTTAATAGTGTCGTATTTTTAAAGATTTTTATAATAAAAGTTATGAATCAAAACACTTCTCCACATAATCCATACTGATTCACAAAATATAATTAATATTTATGAATCTATTTCATATATTTTCATCGGTATTTGTAATGTTTGAAATATTCCTATCAAAATGTAGTAAATCATGTAAAAAATATTTTCTTATTCAGAATATTTTGAGTTTGTTCAAATCTTTCAGAACAGTGCTGGATTTATGTCATAGAGACATTATTAATCAATTAATGTATATTATAGATATCTCACAGAGACGAAACTGTATTAATTATGGGAAAGTAGGTATAGAAGTCATTTGGGTGTCATCTTTTTATGGTTGGCTTAAGTGATCACTTTACACAATTGTAACATTCGCCATTTCCACCCATGATAGAATATACCATACTTTCCCATAATTAATACAGTTTCGTCTCTGTGAGATATCTATAATATACATTAATATTTTCTTACTTTTTTAAAGCTTAAATGGCTTCATTATTGCATGTATCACCGGCAATAAGATTATTAACGTAAATCTTATAATATAATTATAAATCATTTTATTATCATTTGTCAGCGAAATCGCATTATTTTTATAACATCGCTTGACCATTTATTGGCTGATTAATTCAAATGAGGCATTATAACGCAAGTACAGCCGATTGCGTTGAAATCTCTTCAATTGTACCCACGCCAATTGCATTTGATTGTAATCGCCCGGCGGTCATTGAAATCACCTGCATCGTTAGCTACAAATATGTATGTATCCAGTGGCATTGTGGTCGGGCAAAATCTATTTTGCAAAACAAACACATTAGAACTGATTCGCATTGCGCTTCGGCTCAAATTATGATTATTTTATTATTTATTGTTGGTAAGCTTTTTGTTTATCATCTATCACAACTTTTTACGATAGGTTTATTACAAACTAACTGTAACCCGTCGTAAAATAACGGACCTTTACATGTCGGTTCCTAAAGAATAATTATTTATTTTTTAACAATATTTTTATATGAAAGTATGTTCTATGAACTCAGTTACTGGCTTTGGTTCCCAGAGGGATGATTAAATTAATTATGGATAAATTATAGAAGTCTCGCGGAAACTTTATTGTAAGCCCTGAGCCTTCGTATAAGAGACTTCCATCCACTTTTCTCATATATAAATTTATCATATATGAATAGCTTCGTCTCTGTGAGACTTCTATAATTTATCCTTAATTAAGTATTTATTTATTTATTTATAAAAATAAAAAAGGAGAAAAAATGTTTTTATACTATAAATAAATTACACTAAAAAGAAGAATGTCCGCTAAAACTCTGTTATCATCAAATTAATTAATCAATTACAAAGACATACAGAAAAATCAAATCCAGGAAAAAATATTTGGCTGCTACCGGAATTCGAACCACAGATCTCCTATCCGGGGCAGGTGCGTTATCCAATTTCGCTATAGCGGCCTTGTACGTTTCCTTGAATTTATCGGACGTACTTGCCCCGGATAGGAGGACAACTTCACAATAAGAATGTGTTCTTGAATATAATATAGTGTGTTGTATCAAATTAATGTGTCCAAAGACAAAAAATTAATTAAACGGTTAATTCTGGCGTCCTCTAACGGCAGGAACAGAAAGTAATTTGTGCCTATGGTACCAGAAAAAGTGGATACTAACTGTGTAGTTTCTTTGTTCAGTCTCACTCTGTTTAAGCTCACTCTAGAAAACCACTTTTTTTTTGTTCTTTTTTGTGTATGTTTTAGCCATTACTATTAATCTATATGTTTGCTGTGTTCATATTTAAGTGATAAAAAGTATTTAAACTTATTGTATTATATTTGCATTACCCATATCATGTTATGTGTTTTTCATTGTTTGTGAACCATTCAAAAATAAAATAATATTTAGTTTTAGGTTTAAGTCAATTTAAAAAATAAACGGTTTTCTATTCATGAATTTTTCGCTTCAAAATCCTGCTATTATTATGTCCCGTGATTTTTCACGGGTGTACAGCTAATTATAATATAATTGCACAGCGACAAAAAATAAACATATTTAAATTGGCAAATATTTATGGCTACATGGTTCAAATACTAGCAAACATTAAAAAAATGTATTATGTCAATTCTATCTCACAAAAGCTTGCGATTATCGCGTTTTGATTGCAAAGAATTTTTTTTACTCAAGAGTCTCATAGAAAGGGAAGAAGAAGAAGAAGAAAAATGTAATTCTCTTAGAAAACAGTGTCCCAGCAGTTGTGCAGTATTTCCGTTGCTCTAGCAATTGTGTGACCCCATATATCTCGTTGTATGACAAAACCATATGGGAAACGAGTTTTGCAAGTCGTTGGGAGGTTCTCACCTGGATTTCCATGATGAAAGAGGCTGTCGGTTACCTTGTCACTTATTGTGACTATTTATGACTCTTTCTCACTTTAAGGATGTTTGTAGGTAGAGAGCTGTGATCCCGAATACGAGATCGTGAGTTTAATTGAAACAATAATGAAAATATTTTATTTTAAATCGATTATGAAGTTTATTTCTACACCTACTACGTCAAAGGACGGGAGTTACAAATGGCAATTTTAACAACAGAGTTCTATTTGTATTTCGCTATTGTTTATTAATATTTTAACTCGGGTTTAATAAAATAAAAATTCCCTTTTGATAATTTATGCAGCTCCCCATAACATATGTTGTAATACGCAACATTTGAAAGGTGATATTTTTTTAAAATTGTACTTCTATTTTTTGTGGTAAGTGGACGTCCATCATTTGCTTCGTTTCATTCTCTTAGACAATAACTTTCCTCGAATTAATATAATTATGTCTAAAATACTCTCTTTGCTACATAAAAAATATATTGTTTGAAATAAAAAGTGTGCTTTTGCTATTGTTTATAGGTTTATTATTATTTTGTGTCATTATATTTTCTGACGATATTCAACAAATTTTAAAAAGTACTGACATGTTTATATCAAAACTAATATCCATAATATCTAATTAATAAATATTTATTACTTAGCTAGAATATTAAATTACAAGTAACTTTATATATAAATCAGAGGCAAAAGCGAACACTGGAAAACTAAGCTTAAATTAGCAAAGCGTGGGCTTTAGTTAGATTAAATGTTAACCAGTTGCCCGCCCGGTGGAAACTTTTGAATTCACCCCGAAGCACAAATCTTTTGAAGTATTTCGGAAAAATCGAATATTAAATATTTTTTAAAAACACGTAAAAATAACATCGCGACCAGCTTCATCAGGTTATATCCTCGGGCAGTTAAACAATGAAATCAATCAATTAAAAACAAAAATTAGTGAAATATTGTCCTCTTTGAAACCTCAACAATCAAACATGTATGAGAAGATATAGGTATTAATTTGTTTATTTTATTCTTATATAAAAGTGAAATACACAATTTTCGTTGAAATATGCCTGTCTCATTAGAATTTTTTTTATTGAAACAGGCATTTGCACAATTTAATAATAGTGATTAAAGAAAACAGTAACTGAAAAGATATTAAAATATTTGGGTAAGTGTACCAATTTTGTGTCTTCCCGATCTGTAATCTTGTATTATTATTTTTATTTTTATATTATATTATGACTTATAGTTATTTTATTTTAGCTTGCGGTTAGAATTTTGGGTCCAAAGAAGGTAGTTGTAAATCTTTTGCTCTATGTATGCCTTACATTGGGTCAGGATGAAAAAGCGTGAGAAATAATAAATTCGTATGCCATTCACTACTTTAACAAACATACTTATAAAATTATTTTTATGTCATTAAATATTATTAAAAGTATGATTTTTTCAATTTTTAGATTTCAAACTAATTTTACATACACAAGAATCATAGGCTTTGGTTCAATTGTTCGGCTGTAAAGGTCAGAAGGATTCAAAGTGGGGGCTGGAGGTGTATTTGGAATAGCAGCATGATTAATAGATGGGAATTATTCATAAATTTTATATAACGTTACTAGTATCTTAATTAATTATCGTGAGGATTTCTATTGTTTCTAAAATATTTATTATATCTTTTACTATTACCTGTCTGCATAAACGACGTTTTTTTATTACGGTTAGAAGAAAAAGACTGATGATTATATTTAAGGTAAAGGTTTGATTATTCTGTAGAAGTCTAAAACATTAATAATTAAAAAATATATATTATTAATGCTTAATTTCATAACGCGACATCCCCGGTTAGAATGAAAGTCCGATGGTTTGAATCCCGGCAACAGTTAAAATATTTTTTCGTTAATTTGATTTTTCTGTATGTCTTTTATAGTTGATTAATAAAAATTTGTTTAATAATTGCAACATCACAATAATAATGTAATTTCTTTAATGCAGTAAGAATATTGATGCGACACACATTACGTGTTCGCATCTCCATTTAAAAAAAATTATGCCATTTTGAAAATCATTAAAAATGATTTTATTTTAAATAATAAGGATATTTTCTGCAGCAAATGTACATTAGTATTGTCTATCAAAAGCTACAAAATAATGTAAAATTTGACTCCGAGTGATATAAGCTTCATCTTTTGTATGGACCTAAGTATAAGTGAATGTCATGTATGGTGTAAATACAGAACTAATATCTGTACTAGTATGCAAGAAAACTTTATCATATCAAGCCTCTTGCCACATCAAGGCTCCCCGGTTTTCCACACAATAATTAATCATTTTAAAAAATCGTACTAAACCCATCTTTCATGACAAATTGATATGTAAGTTATATACCTCTGGTGAATTTGTGGCTAGGATGCACATAGTACGCTGTCATCTGCGAATATGTATTGTTTGCCCAACGTAAATTGGCGTGCGGCGACTTTGGAACTAAAACTCGCCCCGCCCGCATTGTCCCTGTCATTCAGTTCATTCTCGTATTCGAGCGTGAGCTGTGACATCTTGATTTCCAATATACACTGAATTATTATGTCCAAAACAGTCCGGGATGGTGCAAGAACAATTGTCAATGAAGTATCTAAGGTTTGCGAAGTTGAAAAAGCAAATAATGGACCGATATTACCGTTTGATAGATAGAGCTGCCGCCATTACTGGTTTGTTTCTTTAGTGTTGCCCGACCAAATTTCTATTAAAGGCTCCGACATATTTACACCCTGACAACTTCTGTTACGCGACAGGAACGCCCTCCCTCGCACCCCAATTTATACTGGTACGTTGAGAAATTATACTGTGTGTGTACATTTGTGAACCTCGCACTGCCTTATACTGAAAAATTAACATGGCAGAAAGAAGAAATAAAGAAAACGAGATAATGTGGTCACCACGCCTGTGTTTGGTCATCTTTTTAAAGAAAATTCGGTCTAAAGATTTATCTTGCATTCCGTGGTCAGTCGCATTCAAATTCCTAGATACCATTGGTCTTCTGGCTCGGAGAACGCAATCCTGTGGAATGTTCTGGATTTAATTAAACGTGAACTATTGAACCCAGTTTCGTTTGGATGCGATTATTCCATCTGTTAAAACGAGAATAGCGTCGGTAATTCAAGAAAACGCACCAACGAATTAATTTCTTCCAGAAGCCCAGCCAAATATTTATAAATTGATTTAGATACTTTCAAAAAGTATTGAGAGTAGTATAATTATCAATTATTGTTAGTCAACCTAATAAATAAAATTATAATTTTTAAATAATTTTGTAGTACACTGACGGTCCGTAGTCACTGATTTCTTTTCAACACAATATCCGAAAGAGGGATTATGCTGCCATAAGATTCTTTGGAGTCTCGTAGTCCACCGTGTCACCAGGTCTCCGAGATTCACCGTCTTTTCCTGTCCTTTTTCGTCTTGTTCTGATCGTCCGTTGGGTGAATTTGAATGTCACCTTCAGCAGTTTTTGTTTTCGTTGTTTTTTATTCGAATTGAAGCCTGAAAATTATCTGCTCCATACATCTATTAATCCCTTACAATAATATCCACATAAGATAACTTACTTAAAGGTGATGTTTTTAGTGTGCATGTGTGTGCGTGTGTGTCTTATGGTATATGTACGTGTTACAGTCATATACATATAATCATAAAAAAGGTGATGTGTTTAGTGTGCATGTGTGTGCGTGTGTGTCTTGTGAAATATGTATGTGTTACAGTCATATACATATAATCATAAAAAACAGTTGTTGATATACAGAGCCTTGGGCCAATTAAAAGAAAACACATATTTGCAAGAGTAATGTACGAGAGTAATGCACAGTCGATAAAAAACAGTGTCAAATAGTAAATTTATGTGAGTGTGTGTATTCGTGTGTTTTTATGTGTCTGTGTGTGTATGCGTTTTTGTTTTCACGTGTGTGTGTGGGTATGTTGACGTGTGTGAGAAGAAATATGTCATCTCGCGAGTTTATTCGTAACGGATTTTGTTAACTGCTCAAAACTTAAATGTAAAACATCAGGTTCTACAAAAGCCGTGTCATAGATATCCAGAACACGATTAATAATACGGTTTTTGCCGTAGTTTGTTCTCCAATGATCTAATAGAAAAAAGCGTGGTGCTCTTGTTCGTCTCTACGAAACATTAAGCTATATGTGTGTGGGTGTGTGTTTTTACTTCGTTGTGCGTTGGTTTCAATCATATTGAAACTTTATAAATATTTGTAATTTAATACTTTTCCGAAGAGGACGATTAAGATCCCAAGGGAAGAGCCAAGTGAAAGGCACTTCTTAGGTGACAGTGATCAGATCTTAAGGATGCCGGGAAGCTGGAGGAGGAGAGTCAAGAGGGCGGGAGGTCTTTAAGATCGCGATCCTCAGCCTCGCGTGGACCGATTCGAATGATGAATGTCTTCTGTGTGTCCAAATTTTCAGAATAAATAGTCTAAGGTATACATGTTTCTGGTGGATTTTTATGCGCACATGTCGAATCTCGCTGCTTTTTTCTACCATTCTCAAGTGATCTTTTAGTTTAAAATCAAAAAACTGGTTCAAAATCTCAACACGTCTATACGGTACTTAATTAAATATTTGAGACTTATTTCATAGCCTTATGTACATGGATGGAGGAGGCTTAACACGCCCCAATGAATCCTAGCTCCCTTCGATTTTGATTCACTCAACTGACGACCGGATCATCAATGTCAATGTACTGGCATTTGACGTTCGACATACAACAAGCGTAAAATGAGACGCGAGAGGGCGAATCTCTGACATGGCGTGTAAAGTTGTATCTAAAGAATCTCGAGGGAGCAAAATCCGTAACTCATACAATTAATTGTCTCGAATTAAAAATTCCCTAAGATTCTTATCCGTGAACACGACTACTATAGTCCATCCATCCTCGGCGTTACAACCCTCGGTGGGCCCAAGAAAGTCCTCCGTGCTGCTCTGTCGCTGGCTGCCATTTTCCAGTTTTGCTGCCCCAGTCCGCAACGACGCATCTAACCACCGCAGGCTACTATAGTAACACATCATAAATTACGTGATTTTCTTAAATTCTCATAAATACCGATATTTTAGATTTATTTTATACAAGAAAAAAAATTAAAAATACCTACTCATACTTAAACGTTACATCGTTTCCATCATGACACTGTCAAGAGTATAAATGGGTCGTTCATTTAGAACGGTTCGTTTAGATGTTCGTTTAGAACAGTTCACTTTACTGAACGAATGAACGGTAAATTTCTCTTTAGCGAACTACCGTTCGTTAGTTCAGTAGGTGGAAATAAATACGTTCATTGAATCGTAAATTCTAAATCCTAAATTCGATGAAAACTTTGGCAGGCATTTTATTCTTTCTCCCTGGGTAGTGAAAATTTTGAGTGATGAAATTTTTGGAAACTGAAAGAATCCCTCTCCCTTAGGTAGGGAATTTTTTTGGTTGAAAAGACTCTTTATTTACTTTTACACCCCCCCCCCCTCCCATTTAATTTATTTGAAAAATTTGTGATACCGAACAATTAACCCTTCTCCCCTCCATGATCTCGAAAATTAGGTGGCGGCTGTATAAAATTTCTTGGTGTGTAAGTGAAGTGTTAACTTACGGAAGTTGGAGCAGATAAAAAAACAATAATTCAAAGAACTACTAAACGATTAACAGTTCATTCGGCTCAACGATTCGTTGAACGACAGTTCAATAAACTGAACTAAAACTCCCATCTCTAGTCAAGAGTATACTGTTTTAAAACAAAGCATTTCACGCTCTACTTCATCTGAAAGGGAGGCGACATTCCTCAACATCAATCATTTATAATCTACCTGTTTGTATATCTATAATATGGATATACAAACGGTGTTTCGGATGATCCGATGTCCTTTACCTGTTGGATCAAACCAAACAAACGTCTATAAAGGTACATTACTTCCGGGGCTCAGCTATAACGATTGCTTTGTGCAGCCTTGCGGGTAAACATTACCCTAAATATGTGTCCACATCGGTTGTGAATCAGTGGAAGAGATTTTGGTTGTCTCTTCAGTGATCAACCCAAAAAGGATTAGATGAAATATAAACAGCCTGCCGATGTTTTGATGAATTTTCTCCTTTGGCCACAATATTCATTAGAAAAACGTTCATAAACTTAATTTCTTATTAATTTTTAAAGACAATTTTTTACAAAGAGAATCATATACGTTAGTTAATGACTAATACCAATAACATATGCGATGCAGTAATTGTTGCACTCATTAGTTTAAATTTTCATTAAAGTGGAATGTCAAAAAACATTCAAAATGTCTTGGAAAAATCTAATTCAGGGTGTTTTATGAAAATAGCATAATGTAAATGATTTCGTTTTATTTATTAGATAATACTAATTTTTAAAACAGAATGAGATCGCTGTTAAATTCTAGTTACGGCTACGGATGGACATTCAAAATTATTATTATTTAGGGTTTGGGGATTGAGTATTTTCGAATCTTGTGTTAACATATTTTTGAATTAACTTAAATGAAGGTCCTACGATAAATGAAAAACTTTCATATGTAAAATAATTGTTCCGTTATTTTAACTAATAAAACTGTTTATTTTTATTTTTGTTAATCTTTAAATTTTTTTCCATGATCATTATGGTTCTTTTGTCACAAATTTACTCGAGATTACTCTTCTAAGATGTTTTTTACACATCAAAAAAATACTCACATTCTACATGTAACCTGACTTTTCATGATTTTAGATATCTACTCTATATTTAACTTTTACTCAATAAATTGGAAATCACTAGAAATGTGGGGAGGTCGGTTGATCTTTCTCGAGGATTTGCAAAGCATCTAGAACATTAGGTCTTATAAATACGTAGCGGCATCGTTCTGAACAGACAGTGTTTTGACAGTCACAATAAAACCATAAAAAGGCGAATCCGTGCGAATTGACTAGAGACGAAAAAAGCGGTAGACATGACAGCGTGATGGGGATACTTACGTGCGGAGTTTTCTGGTGCGAATCTAAGCAATTGAAGTAACGTACTTCAGTATACCAGAGACAAGTTAATTATTCAGAGTAACAATTAGTGCAAATTACGGATTTGGTGTGAATAAAAGAACGTTTTTCCGATTTAATTCGTGTCCAGTGATATTAATAAATTATTTAATAAAACTTTAATTAATATCAAATGTTTCATTTGCCTTCCAAGGACACGATCCCGTGACAAGACATTTAAATTGTATATAAAAAAATGTCTCCAAACATATAAATAAATTAATCTACCTACCTAAAACAAAAAAAAGTAAAACTTATCAAAAAAAGAAAAGATATTTTTTCTTAAAAAAAAATTTAAATAATAAGAAATTTTTGTAAATACAGCTAACACTGAGTAAGTACTATCCTGACAACTACAAAATACTTGTAAAATACAATACGAACAAGTTTCACTTTGTAACTATGTTGTACCAAAACGGCACCAAGACAATAATTACTGTGGAAGTCGAATGTTGTAAAAATACCAAAAAATTTCAATTGAATGCCCCCTGACTTGATTGGGTTTAATTCGTATGCAAAATTAATTTGGCAGGAAGTTTGTTTTGCAAAGTAATGAGCTGTCAGCGCGCTAACTATTTTCTTTTATGTAGTATTGGTTGTATATTTTTTCATTGATTAAGTATATGTACTTTTTTGTGTTTATGTTGCTAGTTTTAGAATTTAAGTACTCGTATAGAAGAACCCACTACGAAATATATTACACTACAGAGAAACCTATGTTTAGTGGAAGCTGAAAAATATATTTTTGAATAAATGTTTTTAAATAAAATTAAAAAAATAATAGTAGGTATTAAAAAATTAATTAAAAAGTTTAATGACTATCTTTTTACTTTAGTAGGAAAAAGATAGTCATTAAACTTTTTAATTAATTTTTTAATACCTACTATTATTTTTTTAATTTTATTTAAAAACATTTATTCAAAAATATATTTTTCAGCTTCCACCAATACAAAGGTTTCTCTATAGTGTAATATATTCGTAGTGGGTATATATATAATATATATTATATATAATATATTATATATATATAGATAATATATCTATATATATATTATCTATATATTATATATATAATATATAATATATATATAATATATATATATATATATATATCTCTATTCTCTCTCTATATCTCTCATCTCGCTATCTATATATCTATACTATATATTATATAATATACATGCACTTACTATGAGTTTTAGTAACAGTATACACGAAAAAATTTATGAAAACTCTAACTAGTTGTATGCATGCACGGTTCGGTGTCTGCTAAAAATCCGTATGGATATCTATACATACATGTAAAATGTGTACATGTAAAACCATGTTCTAAAATTTCATCAAGACGATAATCTTTATCTTACATTTAATGGTTACTATATATAGCGATATTGATATTGCAGTTCCCGTTAAGGGAATGTTTTGGGCTTTCGTCCCGGTAGTAATCAAATATTTTTTTGACAAATTTTTATTTCTGTATATTTTTCTAATTTATTATTATAATTATCCATCAAAAATTGTTTTTCCTTCTCAAGCAAAATAAAATAAATTGAGGATTATCTAATATGACGTATTAAAATATATTTTTTAAATAAATAAATATATATATCATATATGTTTGTTTCTGTTTACCCCATGAAAAATCTATACGGATAAATTTCTCAGTATATTTGTCTCTAAAAAATATTTGACGTTGAGAAGAAAAGAAATGTCAGTAATACATTTTGTTATGTTCTACCGAGGGAGCGCACATCAGGGTAAACGTTGGAGGAAATATTCATTTATTTGCTTTCTGTCATGAAACGTAGTATAAAGTAACATTAGTAACAAAGCAGTGGCAGGACGAGAAAAACTTTTTCCTTGGTCTGTCCGCTCCGACATACTCACATCCTCCAGACAAACATAAATATTATAATATCTCTGCGCAGAGACGAATCGGATGTGTTTTGGAGCAACCTGCATCAGAATGCAATGTATAATAATTGAGGGGTATAAAAATAAAGGCAACAGTTTCTCATTGAGGTGTTTCTGAAAAAAATACGAAAAACCTATCACTTCTCAAGGAATCTGTGAAACCTACATCGTATTGGAAATAGATTTTTTTAAAACAATTACCAACTCGGTATTCCTTTATAAACATTTATCTAAATATAAAAAAAAAAACATTTTCGTAACGTCCTGGAATTCACGGCTCAAAAACTAAATTACACGACTGGAGAGAGTCCAACCTCGAACGTGTGGACGGCAGCGCGGCGACTAGACGACGTATCCACCAACGCTTCTCCGTGGCCCGTCAAAAATATACTATATATACTACAAGTTGTAAAAGCAGGGCTTGGCTAAGAAGCGAACATTCAATTTACGACTTTCTCGTGATTTTTCATGGGTGTATTTTTATTTTATTTTTTAAAAAACTGACCGTCAACAGGTCATTAATGACCCTAATAGATGGTCCTAGAGTGAAGTATCTAGTATCAGGTAGTAAAGAGGTGTATGTCTAGTTAATAAATATTTATCTTTTAATATGGATTATTTTGTTTTAGCTACCAAGGATCGGGATCCTCTTGAGACCAACGGTGTTTATAGGTTCGACTGTCAAGATTCTCTTCTTCTCTTCCGTTAGATCACATGGTAGAAAACAGTATATAATATTAAAGATGTTTTAGATTATATAATACCAGAAACAACTATAAAATATAAACAAGTAAATTAATGGTACTCCGAAGAACTAAAAAAGTAACCCATAAAAACCAAGTTTTTACAATACTCTCTTTCTCATTTTCGGATTTCGTGTCTACCATATGCGTCGGAATCTCCATACGACTTACTGAATTGTATGAAAAAACCATTAACAATATGAAAAATTCAAAATTATACTATTATTTTTTTTAACGAAAATTTGAAAGATCTTCTTGATCGTGGCCACGAGTCTACTTGCAAAGTTTCAGCTCGATTGGATCACGGGAAAAGGGTTAAAAATCGATCCAAAGTTTTTTCGTCAAGCAAGCAAGCAAACGCCACGAGTTAAAAGAAAGGAAGTAAAAATAAACAAAAGACAGAGACATAGCTTATAAAATAGCTTAATTTACAGGAAGGAATTTAGATTGGAAAATATACAAAATAAAACGAAATAAGTACTGTGTCTCTATAAAAAGATGTAAAAGCAAATATTATAAGGAGGAATTTGAAAAAAAATAGAAACACTCGCAAAAAAATGTGGCGAAGTATCAAAAATATATATTATATATTAAAAATGGATAAAATTCAAGAAATTGATGAGAACATACAATTTCAAAATGATATAAAATAAGATGTGAATATTGCTAACAGCTTTAACCAATATTTTATAAAAAGTGTTATCGACATTAATTAATCGATACCGCAAATAAATCAAAATCTCAATCTGAAACATATAAACATAATTAATAAATTCAGATGTAAAGAAATAAATGAAAACAAGCTTTTACAAACACTAAACCGCATGAAATCAAAAGCAAATCCAGATGTAATAACCATAAATATTATAAAATATTCATTGCCAATAACTAGAAATATAATACGGAATATCATAAACAAAAGTCTGGTCATAAAAAAAATGGTCTCTTCCCAAAATCCTAGAAAACCACAACAATAATACCTATTCCAAAAATTAAAAATACAAAAAAATGCGATGAATTCAGACCAATTAATACCTGAATATGATCAAATATTAGAAGTGATAGTGAAAGAGCAGTTAACAAAATTTATTGACAAAAATAACATATTATGTGATCAGCAATTAGAAGTAAAAAATCTTGTGAAATGGCACTAAATATTGTAATTGACGACTGGAAAGAACATACAGATGAAAATAAACATGTCGTTGCAGTATTTTTAGATTTAAAAGAGCATTCGAAACAATAGACCGAAATATAATTGTGAAAAAATCAGAAAAATATGGTATATTAGATAAAGCATTATTATGATTTAGAAACTATTTGAGTGACAGATATCAAATAACTAAAGTAAATGATCACACATCAGATCCAAAAGAAAATGAGCTTGGTGTACCACAGGGGTCCGTCTTGGGACCATTATTATTCATCATATACATAAATGACATTACATCAATAAAAAATAAATGTAAAATAAGATTATTTGCAGACGTCGCTTTAATGTACGTAGAGGATAAAGACCTGGAAGCAGCGATCTACAACATAAATAAAGAACTTGAGAAATATCAAAATGGCCGCAATTCAACAAACTTAAACTAAATGTATGATAATTGGAAGCAAAAAAAGAACAACCAAATACAATGTGAAACTAGGAAATGAGATATTACAAAACGTAGACAGTATAAGATTCAAAACTAACATTTACAAAAAAATACTGAATATATTGTGAAGAATATCGCAAAAAACTGGCCTTACTTGGAAGAATAAAAAGATATATAAATAAAAATACAAGTTTATTAATATACAATACATACTATGACTCTCCCGCACATAGATTATTGTTCCAATATATTATTTATAAGTAACGAAGGAATGCTACACATAGTACAAAACAGAGCGATGCGCATAATATTGAAGTGTAATAGGAGAACTAAAATTTGCTTTAGGACTAGAAACCGTAAATCAAAGAATAAAGTATAATGTAATGGTGCAAATTTTTAAAATTAAACATGGATTAGTATCCAAATACTTTGATGACAGGATGAAGCTGAATAAGGATTTTCATTCTTACAATACAAAAGGAAGCGACAACATAAGACTACCAATGAAAAAGAAAAACACCTCACAAAATTGTATGATGTAAAAAGGTATAAAAATCTTCGATAGTCTGCCAAAGAAAATTCAAAACATGGAGAATATAAGGAGGTTTAAACTGGAGTGCAAAAATTTGTAAAAATTTTTAAATGATTACATGGAATGAAATATGTCAAAGTGAAATCATATATTAGCCCACACAACCTTATGTGTGGAACTAAATAATTAAAATAAATAATTTAATTAAATTAATAAATAAAATATTTTCCCGATTCTTGCATTATTTTATATTCACAATTTTTTCTTATCCGTAAAATTTTTAAGTATTTTTATTTTATTTGTTTACATTTTTAGTTTGCTTTAATATATATCAATTAATTAAGCTAAATTATAAAAGTCTCACAGAGACGAAGCTATTTATACGAGAAACATGTATGGAAGCCTTTTGTAGATGGCCCAGGGCTCAGCGGTATAGCGTGAGATTTCCGGGGGTGAAAGGCGTGGTTACAATATTTTTGTCAGGATTGTAAAGAATAACTACGCAAAATATTTGTATAATTAAGTACTAAAATAATTTCACATTGGCACTTTATTTTCGTATACCGACCATCTAATTCGCGCTTTGTGATAGCTCAGAATCAATTTGCTTTAAAAAATAATATTCTGTAAAAAATGCAGTGCATTCGTGAGCCCGATCCGGTCCCTCGCCTGCATCTCCCGACAGTTCCTTGTTGAACCAACAGCGGCCGAGATAATGCCTCGTGATAATTCACTCCCCATTTCCAGACATGAAATATATCCATTTGTAACCTAATGCGCATTAAATTGAGTAAGAGTTATTAATTTGGTGCACGGAGAGATTTGAGGGATACAAATGTTGTGTCGATGCGAGTCTTCGGTTCAGCGTCTATTAATCTCGCGAAATTCTCTCCGATAGCTACAATTCAACTGTCTCTCTAGCAAACATTGCTAAACTAAATATTTCTATAGATTAGACTGCGCTGGGATGAGAACGGGGCTACTACATAGTCGCGGGTTTAAAATTTGCTTATTTATTCAGAGCATAGCACATTATACGAACGATCTGTTTCTATGCGACTGGAAGCCACCAACGTTGAACAAAGCGATGCTGCCTACGTATACTATCAAATCCGCAAAAAATCTATTTTTGATTTAGTATCTTAAACCATCGGATTTACTCTATATTTTCAGATGATATTAAAAAATAGTTTTCCTTTAATTGATGCTTTGTCAGAAACGAAAATTCATTTTAGGATTATTTTAATTTTTAATTAATTAATTAATATAAAGGTACATCAAAATCACAACATATGATTGAAAAATATAATAATGTATTTAGAAAATAATAAAAATATTAAAACAATCAACAATATTAAAAAATTAAATTGTATGCTGGTATAAGGGAACATTAAGAAGAAAAATAAAATACAACTAAGTATCTACACATATTAATTATTTACACATAGATTTGTTGAACCATAATAATTGAAAACCCCAAAATGAGTTTTTCAATTATTATGGAATAGTTTAGTTCCTTTATGTTATTGGAAATTCCATTATAAAAGTCGATTGCAGTATATAAGGATCCATGTCTTTCTATATTAGTACGCGGTACATCACTTCTTATATATAGTCTCTTGTTCTTGTGTGTTTCTATGTATCTCACTATTCTGGTAACGGATGATTTTCTCTTTAAGTAATTTATTCTTTATTTTATAAGTCATCTTTATCTTTTCCATTCTTCTCTGGTGTATCCATTTAGGTTTAAGATAATTTTAAGGGCTCTTTTTAAAGTTCTTTGTATCATTCCTCACGCCTACACTAATTACACTGTGACCAAATAATAATGCCATATAAAATGTGAGAAGGGAAAAATCATTGTAAATAAAAAGAATTAGTTCCTGTATCAAATAGTTTAGTTCCCTTCATCACTCAAAATATAGGCCCAAGTGTTTGTAAAAGGGCTCGAATATGATTCGTCCAAAGAAGTCTCTCATCTACTTCAAGCCCCAGATATTTAACACAATCACTTTCTTTTACAATATTTCCCTTTATTTTTTTGCTTTAGATATTTAAGATCGACAGAAAAAATTTTGCGGATTCAACAGTGTACATAGGTACCGTCGACATATTCATGGTATTACACAGAATTAACACACACACACATACACAAATTACACACATGGTTCTTGAACATCTAAACGTACGCATAAACATGGATATTTAGATGTTTATTATAAACTTATATCTAATTTTTACTTTTTTTAATTATTTGTTAACAGTATAAGATACCCATGGGGATTATAAATAGCATTGAAATTTTATTACCTGACATAGCGATTACTTTATGATACAACTTAATTATTAAAATTTTTCAATACATTAAATTTACACAAGTTGCTGTCCCTCGTATCCTCAGGTGACGATGAGAGGGATTACAGCTCTCGAAATTATATTTGTGACTATTATGTAACGTCAAATACAGACATTACGTAATGGAAGATTGAAAAATAATAGAAATAAGTTTTTTGGTTTGTGACATTTGTGAATGAGTTTATCACGTTTTATTAAAATTCACAATGAACGATTCGCACCCCTAGTCTTGGACTATGGCATGTAAAATAATAGCATTCTAAGATATTTGGGTTAAAAAGTTTAAATTCTCAGAAAGAAATCAAATAATGTGTGTCGTAAACCATTATATTTATAACAGAATGTTAGTAAACTTAGTAAAAACCACTACCAGATTTACGGTCTACAGGTTTCGAGACGTAACCATAGTATTGTAAAACTATCACCACTATTGTTCACATGCGTGTTAATCTTGTCAGAGAAATTGAAATACTACGTAATGTCAAATACAGTAGTTCAATTTCTCTGACAAGATTACACGCATATGAGCAATAGTGATGATAGTTTTACAATACTATTGTTGGGGTGTATAGTGTTGTGAATGTAGTAGTGTAGTGTTGGTTCTGACCAAGAGACGGGTACGTCTCGAAACCAGTAGACTGTATATCTGGTAGTGGTTTTTACTAAGTTTACTAACATTCTGTTATTATGTCTAACCACAAAGTTACTGCTTTAAATATTAATGATTTTAATAACTTTACAATAATCTTATTATGCAACATAATTTATATTTTTAACGTAATATTTTATAAAGTAAAACATGAGAAGGGAAGAAATATATTTTCAATTGTTTTTGAGTTTCAAACTCTAAGACAAAGACATACAAATATTTTCACAAAGCAATTTTGAGAAAATTCATCATTATTAATACACCTACATAAACTAGATTCAATTTCTTTAAAGGGGCATTAAAAAAATAAATAAATAAAAATTTCTTCCAAAATAACAGGTTATCTTTGAGTGGGATTAATGAACCACTTTTAAATTCATTTTTGGTGTGACATTTGACCAAATATTCTTGAGCGATGGATTTATCCTCTATTACTCATTCTTATTATATAAATACATTTCAAATAAATATTGATTCAAATTAGAAACTACTTAATTTACCTTAATAATTTAATTTAGCTTAGTAATAAAAACTTAATTTAGTAAACCTTGAAATATTACATATTATGAATTATAAAAAATCAAGACTGTATTTTCTGTCTGCGTACAGTTCATTTTTTGGGATATTTTTTGACCGTGTAGTTAATAATGTTTTCAATTTTTCTGCTTTATTAACTTAAACATTGATATTTTTAATTAAGATAAATTGTAGAAGACTCACAGATACGAAGCCATTTATGTGATAAACGTGTATGAAAGTCATTTTTTTACGATGGTCCAGGGGTTACAATCTGTATGAGCTGTATAAACTAAAGTGATCACTCTACATAATGCAACCGCAATCACCATTTCACCTAAAAAAATCACCCACTCGTATCAAGTGACAGTTGTTTGAATTTTTCACAATACTTCCAGAACAGCCTAGCGTAATCTACAGCTTTCGAGAGACGTCTCCAAAGTTCCAAGAACATTTGGAAGTTACGTGAACTTGCGAGAAAACACTATAAAAGTCTAATAAATACTAGAGAATTCTCGAAGGTTCGAAAATTCAACGTTAACGGGTATAAATAAGTGGATCCAGGCCGCGGAGGGCCATTGTTATTTTGACGTTTCCAACGACGCGGCTCAAAATCAATATTTTCAATTATTTAACTCCTTTCATAGACCAATATTTATTAATAACAATATTTTTGTTTGTATGTACTGAGAACACAATTAATGAATTTGTCCACTGCGGGACTATTATTTAATTAAGATAAATTGAAGAAGTCTCATAGAGACGAAGCTATTTATGTGAAAACGTGTGTGGATGTCTTTTTATACGGTGGCCTAGGGCTTACAATCCTCTCATAGTCTTAGACAAGGGGAGAGAATTATCTTATCTGTTGCGTTGCCTTTCGTTGTATAATTTTAAACTGCCATGATGCGTGGTGACTTTATTTTTATTTGAGACGGTTTTAAGTGGCAGTTTTGAAATGTTCTTCTATAGTCTTTCGTAAGCTTTGTGTTAGTCAATATCCTTGCCTTTTATCTCACCATAAGCAATGTTAAGGAAATTGCTCAAGATTTCAAGCCTTTTCTTAATGATATTATGTTCATGTGTCGTTTAATTAACTAATACCGTTGAGTATATGAGGTTCAAGACGTAAGCCATTTGTCTTTGAAGTCAGTTGAAATTTATTTTAATTTTATTTTTAAGTAACTACACACTCATATATATTTTATATCGAATTCGAGCATTATGTATACGTATAAACCTCTAAGCTTTGTTTAAAATATGTTTTAAATTGACAATTTAATATTGTTATTGAACATAATTGCTCATTCTAATTACTAAAGTGATAACTATATAGTCTGAATGGTGCGTATATTTATTAATCTTTAGATATAAACAAAGGTTTATAATTTCTAGTTAGCTTACAGAGGCGAGGTGGGCATTCTAAGGCAAGACTTGCACAACAAACCGTAATAGGTCACCGCTAGCTCCACAAAAACAAGAAGTAGTGCTTGCGAAATCAAATTAATTAATTCATTCATTATAGCTTTAAAATTACAACTCACAACACTAGACAGATCTTTATCTATTCAAAACTAATCATTGTTACCAATAGCAATTTTACAATAGTCTATTCAACATTGGAATTACAAACATTTCCAATGGTTGAATCAGAAACCATTTGTAAAAATTCTGGTGGAACCTCACAAAACACCTTGAAAAAAGAGTATTATTTATAAATCAAATTAATTAATCAATTAGAAAGACATACAGAAAAATCTAATTCACGAAAAATATTAGGTTATTACTGGAATTCTAAACCAGGTCACCTACTTTCCGGGGCCGGTGCTCTGACCACTAGCTATAGCAACCCTCTATGTTTCCGTGAATATATCGACCTTATATGTAGTTCTTATTTTTATTAATTGTTCTGAAAAATTACAACTTCACAAATATGAATGTGTTCTTAAATATATATAATATCTGTTGTATAAATGTATGTCTAAATAAAATGAATTATTCAATTGATTCTGGCATCCATCTAGCGGTGGCATTGCAAAGTAATTTCAACTACCGTATCAAAAAAGTGGATTGCTCTATGGACAAAAATAAAAATTAATCAATTAATAAAAATAAGAACTACATATAAGGTCGATATATTCACGGAAACATAGAGGGTTGCTATAGCTTAGTGGTCTTGAATATATATATATTATTTATAATTTAAAATATGCTATGATGATGTATTGTATTATATGAAGGAGGATGTATTGTAAAATGTGGTATGGTATGAAGATGAAATTTGCCGATTTATGTATGATCATAGTAGCTTAATCGTTGATGTTGTCTACTGGTAATAAAAAACTTTCGGTATGAATACCGGTGATGAACTTTTTCGATAGGTAAATTGTTTCTTTGCATCTTTCTAGGGATTTGTCTAAAACCGCTTTAATCTAAACATTTCTCATAGAGACTTTACGAGCACGTCCTGTTTTTACTTCCTTTCTTTTAACTCGTGGCGACTGCTTGCTTGTTTTCTTGACGAAAAGACTGTGGATCGATTTTTAACTCTTTTTCCGTGATCCAATCGAGCTGAAACTTTGCAAGCAGACTCGTGGCAACAATCAAAAAGATCTATCAATTTTTTGTTAAAAAATAATAATAATTATTGTAAGTTTTGGATTTTTAGAAATTTTAATGGTTTTTTCAAATTGGGATCATTACAAAAGTTTGATCAACGGCGGCCTGATAAGGTCACGGAATATTTTAAATTTGAATTACTCCATCGGTAGGTATAATAGGTACTTCACTACGAATTTCGAAAATTTATGACAATTGGTTCACAGATGACAGCACATTGCGTTTTTTTTGGGAAGAAATCAAATAATAAAGAGATATTTTTAGAGATTTTTGACATAGATATTTGTCTAGACGTGTTTCATTTTCAGTCAATCAATTATTTAATTACATGATGGTAAACTTAATTTACAAAGAAAGGGAGTAAAATAAAAACTTGGTTTTTATGGGTTAGTTTTTTTACTCCCTTTCTTTTAACTCGTAGCGTCGGCTTGTTTGCCGAAAAAAAAACGATTTTTAACCCTTTTTCCGTGATCCAATCGAGCTGAAACTTTGCAAGCAGACTCATGGCGACGATAAAAATGATCTAACGAATTTTCGTTTCAAAAAATTTAATTATAGCATAATTTAGGATTTTTCGAAATTTGAACGGTTTTTTTTCAAATTGGAAACCATACAAATGAGAAAGGAGCCTGATGCGTGGAGAAGGCGCGAAACCTGTTTCAACCAGTCTGACTCGAGACATGGGCCCGATGACACGGTTTCGCCGACGAAGTGCAAAATATACCAATTATTACGTTTTCAATATTCTATATGTTTTAAGGATAATAATATACATGGAATATATTTTCCACATGAACTTAAAGCAAGAGGAATATGTTGATAAAATATCAATTTGGGAACAATACAAATGAGAAAGGGAGTATAGTAAAAACTTGTTTTTTATGGATTAGTTTTTTATTTCTTACTAATTATAACGTCGTTTTTATAATGAGAATACAGCAGTTTGCTACTCGTCGGTAGACATTCACTATCCTTATCTACCACAAACATTTTACGAAACTAAATTCATCATCGAAGTCTCCTATAACTACGCTACAATACTCCGTGCCACAGTTTGTGTCGCGGTATATTGACACAGTCAGTAATGGGTGTATTTTTAAAGGTAAAGAACATTAAAGTGAAATAAAATACATAAAAATCGCGGTAGCGGCCATGGTATTGGCTTCATTATAGGTCGACCGCAATCAAAAGACCATTTCCTAGCTTTGTCCGGTAAGAAGAAAGCGGGGGAAAGCTGCCTGGCAAGCCCGTATTACAAGCTTCAATATGATATTCCAAATTAATACATATTTTTTAGTTTAAAAAAGGTTACTTACTTACTAGAAAAACTTGTTCATTTTTTGCATCGTAACAACACACATATTTTTTGCGCACATTCTTTTGAATGCGGTCTGGCTATAGAGAGATAATTTTAGGTCATTTGTGTTTAATATGATTTACCAAATAAATTCGCGCAATTTTCAAACGTTGTTCCGGCGTAGATAAGTCTATTTATGGTATAGCAGACCAAACGGAGCATAAATCAGCTGTCAGCTGTCAAATTGGCTGTCGCTTCGTGTCGCCGCGTTGCCAATGCGACAAGCAAACCTCTAAAAAACGTCCTATCGTAATCCAGACTATCTCGCGGTCGGCGCATCTCGTCGCGTGGCCGTCTGCCCGCGAGGCGCCTCTAAAGCCTTTGCGCTTTTAAGGCCACGCGCTCACAATCAAAGCTCCCCCTACCCCCGCCGTCTCGCCGCCGATACACGGGCCGTGGCGCGGATCTTTGAAATATCAGATTTGTATCCGGGATACGGGAGCGGCGAATGCTCAGATAGCTACGGCTAAATTGATTTCACGGTTGGGAAATTATTATCAAAGTGATAGACGTGGCGGGGTCGCGGCGGGCGGAAGGGGGAGAGCGGCAGGACGATTATGTCGCTTACTTTGACGATGATCAGCCGCTCATCCATCCGGGGCAGAGCGCGCGCCAAGCCATGCGTGGCCTGATGGCTTCTTTAATGTTGATGATTTTGGACGGGCGAGAGGAACTAACCTACGAATAGGTTTTTCGCCGGCGCACCGCCATTTTGGAAAATACAACGGTCGCAATTTATTCAAAACACATTGGACGAATCAATTGGGAAAAAACGAGCGAGCCGCGTATGATGTGTAACATTTGACATATTATTGACAATTAAAAATATCAACCGAACAGCGACGGAAATTAACATTAAATTTCAAAAAAGCTAATACCTATATATTTATTTATTAGATAATACAAGTAGAGAAAATGTATGAGCATTTATTAATTATTGAATTTTGCCGCACTGGGTAGGTACCGTATATCTAGATACGCATTTTGTTTAGAAATGTGTTTGTCCGCGGTAGGAATTAATTAACCAGGCTATTAACTGTATGATGAATTGTTCAAGAAATCATGTTAGTAAATTTAATCTCTTTCAGTTCAATTGTGAAGTCCATCTAAACTAGCCCAAGCATATTCAGTACTGTCCACTACACTTGATCGAGCCCATATGCCCAAATACCAAGGCAGCTGGTGGAGATGGAACTTCGGACGGGTGGCTGTAAACCAAACGGAACAGAGATCTCCTCTAGACCTTTCCATAAAAATACTGCCCATACAGTAGTATCGTTTCAATATATATGTATGTTTGAATACAGAATCCGTCATATATTGCTATGGTCTCTGCTAGAGGCATCTGTTGCTTTTTTTTCTCATTAACAAGTTAGTGTACGCAGCTTTCGTAACTAGTAATGACACTTTTCTATTTCTTTTTTTAAAGTGGAAATTTTTAGCAATATTCCTTTAACGTATATATGATTTTCTTTCGAATTGTTACGTATGAGGTTCTAGAATACACCTGAAAATTTATTAAAATAAAACACAAATTACTTTGTTTTCACCACTATATTAGATTAAAAAATCTACATGTTTCGAGAACAATGTTCTCTTCATCAGGATTATTGTGTACACAATAATCCTGATGAAGAGAACATTGTTCTCGAAACATGTAGATTTTTTAATCTAATATAGTGGTGAAAACAAAGTAATTTGTGTTTTATTTTAATAATAATGTCACCACAAAGTTCAAGCCTTCATACAGAAGAAGAAAAAATATTCTTCGAACAGTTAATATGAAAATTTATATTTTAAATTTTTAACTTGGATCATGTACCGGCATATATTTTTATATGAAAGTATGTTCTAAGAACACAGATACTAGATTTAGTATCATAGAGATAAATTAGACTTTTATAATTTATCCTTAATTAATTAATCATCCCTCTGGAGACAAAATCCAGTGACTGTGTTCTTAGAACATATTCTCATATAGAAATAGATATTTTTAATACGAATATAAAATGTTTCAAGAGACGTTAGGATAACTTGCGAAACATATGTAAAAAGACTGCAATTACACAGTGCCCGTGTTTTCTTTGCTGTTTCAGCTGCTAGTGTATGTTTTGTAATAGTGATAAAAATCTTTTAAGAATTTTCAGTATAACACATTACTTCAAAACTGCTGTCTTGTATATTTAGATCAAAAGATATTTAGTACATGAATGAGAATATATCAAGTTGAATCACTGCGTGACTTTCATTTAAAAAGACAACAAAATCTATTATAATCTCTAAAAGCTCCATGGGAGTGTAATAATAATAAATAATAAACAATAAACAAAATAAATACCGGGATTATCACACGCGATTGGTCGCTTGCCAGCTGCAGAGATTGCACGGTCACACATCCAGACATAACTCTTTTGCTTACCGAGAAACCAACACAATTTACATTTATTTTAACATATGAACATCACTTAACTAGGAACCCTAAACATACCTACACTCATTCTTCACAATTGTAGTAGGTATCAAAATTATTTATTTCGCACAGTTTATGTAAGGATTATTCCGTATGATTGAAAAGAGAGAAATCATTTGGTGTAGCTCTAATCAATACAATGTACTTACAAGTATCTGATATCAATAGTAGTCTATGTAATTTAAAACCAAATTAATTAATCAATTAGAAAGACATACAGAGAAATCAAATCCACCAAAAATATTTAACTGCTATCCCGGTAGCAGCCAAATATTTTTTCGTGGATTTGATTTTTCTGTATGTCTTTCTAATTGATTAAAACTTCCCAGAACTTTGTTCTGAAAAAATTGCAACATCACAATTAGAATGTGTTCTTGAATACAAGTCTATGTAATATTTAAAAATAAACAGTTTTGTTTTTGGTCTGGTACATTTTCACAATATTTTTTTCACATTTTCACAATTTCACGTTAAAAATTGATCATTCGTACCCGAAGAAAATATCAAATTTAAAAAGGTTGTTCGGGAATTAATTTATTTCTTTTAACTCGTAGTGTCTGCTTGTCTGTCGAAAAAACTTTGGATCGATTTTTAACCCCTTTTCCGTAATCCGATCGAGCTGAAACTTTGCAAGCAGACTCGTGGCGACAGTAAAAATGATCAAATAAATTATTGTTTAAAAAATATAATAAGTATAGTATAATTTTGGATTTTTCGAAATTTTAATGTTTTTTTCGAATTGGAAAGCATACAAATCTTCTATCAAATGATTACAATAATCGATATGATTTTAAAAAAAGTGAAACCATTAAAATTAAAAATATAAGTACACTCACTTAAAAAATATCAACATCCATGCCTGGTTTAAATCAAAACACCAACGTTATATTCCGTTTGAACTGCATTTTGCAAAAAAAGTTTTATTACTACCAACGACGGACTGATGACGTCATGGAATATTTAAAATTTGAATTTCTCCGTCGGTGTCATAGCTATTTCACTACGAATTTTGAAAATTTTGACAATTGGTTCACAGATGACAGCACCCTTTGGTTTTTGGGAAGAAATCGAATAATAATTAATTTATTTTGGATTTCTGCTTAGTTTTGAATAATTCTACATTACTTAAATCTGATTCTGACTATTTTAAATCATTTGACGCTGGAAAGTCATAAGATTTGATATTGCTGATAATTGAATCTATCAAAATCTTGATTAAATTGATTGACAAATGATTTTAGAATTTAATCTTCAAAGCATGAAGTATCTTATCAAAGGTCAAAATATCTGATATTTGAGAAATATATTAAATTCCTGTAAGTTTAGTGTTATGTTATATGTTTCAATTCGTCTTTAATTGTTGTTATATTTTACAAAGAAAGGGAGAATAATAAAACCTTGCTTTTTATGGGTTAGTTTTTTTCACACTTGGCCGCAAAATCATTTTATATTTTGACAGCAAGGATCGTTTGTGAAAAATTTTGTTTGATTCTGTTTTTGTTTGGTGTCCTATCAAGTATGGAGAGTATAATACAGCATTATCGGCATATTTACTATTTTACTTTAGAATAGGTAAAAATTCTGTCAAAGCAAAAAATATATATTCGATGTGTGTGAAGAAGGTGTATTGATAAACCGCTAGTGCCAAAACTGGTTTGCAAAATTTCATTGAGGCAATTTTGATGTTAAAGATGCACCACGTTCTGGAAGGCCAAGTAAAGCTGATGAAGATAAAATAAAAGTATTGATTGATGCAAACCGCCGAATAACAACTGGAAAGATTGAATTGAATTGAAAGATTAAATTTATCGAATTCGACTCCTGTTAATATTCATGAAATTTTGGCCGCAGCCCACGTGACAAAGACTTATACACCGTTTATAAAAATTATGTTGGTGTCGTAACGAAATGTCAATATTGCAATACGTCACTTTGGAACAACACTATAGAATGCTCTAGAACACCCTACAGCACTTTAGGATTATCTGCAACATTCGGGAGACGCCTGGAACAGCCTATAAGCGACGAGAATTTTATTCTTCACGCTAGAAATGAAAAGAATGTTCTCGAGGATTCGAAAAACTAACATGTTGCGTATAAATAGCGGTTCCAGGCCGCAGCGCGTCATTTATGTTTCTGCTTACATTAGCGGCGAACCGTGGCGAAAAGAGTGTTACATCGTGCGTTGTAAACAAAGCAAAATATAATTAAGTGGAATGCCTACTTTTGTGCTGTAGGAGAGAATTTACTCTAAAGTGTCACCCAGCAATAAAAAAGTGTTCATAGACGAGTGATAAATTGCGATATAGTGTGAATTCGAGATTGGTGTTTAAATTTAATTCGTGTCCGTGAATTTTTCAACAATTTATTAAAATAATTAATCACTAATTAATAAATCTTTAATTAATTTCCAGTGTTTCCATTTTTGTCCCAACGCTATGACTCGTGGCAGTATTATATTATTAGTGAATTACAAAGCTAGCCTTGGTTTACTTTCAAAACTTGACATACGTTCTTACAGAGAGATATTTACTGCATCGTCAAGAAAATGATAAATTTTTTAAACGAATCATCATTGGGGATAAGAAATGGGTTATTTACAACAACATTAAACGCAAGAGATCATATATTAAAAAAGATGAACTGGCTCAAAGCATTTCTAAAGCCGAGATTCATCAAAAAACGGCGATGCTGTCTGTTTGGTGGGATTTCAAGAGAATAGTTTTATTTGATTTTTTTTTCAATTGAACCAGCAACATTGTACATTGACATTTAAAAAATATATTGATTGTATTATTTGTATATATCTATTTCTGGATATATACAAATAATATGGAAAGGTTTTTCTGAAACATATTGGTGTAATTAATTAAATAAAAGAAGTAGATATGTACGAGTAATCAAGAAATTCAGTAATAATATTTAAAAATATTTTTTTTAATAATTTAGAAAAACAAGAAACAAATGATATTTCATTCTGATATTTTGACAGTTATACAATACCCTGACGATGGAAATGTTTTTCTGAAACATGTTGGTGTATTTAATCGAATAAAAAAAGTAGACATATACAAATAATACAATCATATTTCTTAGTTTTATTTGAGCTTCTACCGGACAATACCAGGATCAATTCTGAAATGCATTGTGGTCAACTGGACAAATTGAATGATTCACTTAAACAAAACAGGATTGAATTGATCAATAGAAAAGTTATAGTGTTCCACCAAGATAATGCGAAACCTCATACAAGTTTAGTTACTCGTCAAAGGCTTTTACAGCTTGGATGGGATGTACTACCACACCCACCATATTCTCCAGATCTGACGCCTTCTGATTATTACTTATTCTGTTTTATTAATCATGTTCACCAAACTAGTGCAATCCACATGCGCCTTTATTATATACAAGGTTTTAATTGTTTTAACAGAATTAAAATATTTTGATAATCTTAACACTACATGTTTTGGCAACACTGACTGCGCACATCTTTCACAACACATAAAATCTACTTACTAACATAAGGTAGGAATTATTTATTGATGGAGTTAAGGCTGGACATTCATCGCAAATGCATATTTCGGCGTTTTTTTTTCCAAAATGTGGGTTTTAATTATTCATTTACATCAGAATTTATACATGCTAAACTAAATTTTTTTAAGGCGATAACTTAGATAAAAAAATTTTTCGTACATTAAAGTAATAAACTGAACATTTTTACAATAATAGTGAAAATATAAGCAGTAATCAACAGGCCACGGCCAAAAAATTTTAGAAATCATCAATAGTTGCTGAATATTTATACGAACGCAGAATGTTTCCTTACGAATAGAAAGCTGACATTATGATCGTAAATCTGCTCATAAATAATTAAGATTTTTTCAATATTAATCAATATATATATAAAAAAACCTGTGTTTCCCTACCCGCCAAGTTTTCTCCACAACCTGCCACAACCACCCACCGGTGGTTATAGTGGTGGATAGCCCTTGGTGTCACATCTAAAATATGCAAGTTTGGTGGGGGTGGCTGCGCATGGGTGGGAGTGGGTAGCGAAAATGTGCTTTCTAGCACATTGTTTTGTTATGGGAAGGCCGCAAATGCTTCAGATTGTTTCAAAATAGGCGCGCCAACTGTGTCGGTGAGTCTAGAAGGTTCCGGAAAAACCTGCTCTAGAAAGTTCTGGAAGGAGAAGGTTCTAGAAAATTATCGAAAGTTCTATAAGGTTCTAAACTGGGTAGCGGAATGTGTCGGGATGTCTAGAAGGTTCCTGTACTTCGATAAATTTCTCGAAAATTCTGGAAGGAGAATGTTCTAGAAGGTTCGCGAAAGTTCTATGACGATCCAAACAGTGTACTAAAAATCTACCGAAGCCGCGCGGGCACAGCTAGTTATAGTTGTAAATATTTAAGTTTGCGACAAATTTTCTGATGATTTTAAAACTATTTTTATCCACATTAAGGAGATGGTTGTAAAAATACATTATATTTACTATCTATTTACAAAAATACACCAGCACGAGCTCCTCGCGGGTGTTTCCATATATTTTAATGCCGGCACTTTATATTATTGTCTTCTCTTTTTCTCAGAACCTCCCTCTCTAACAATGAATACGTAAATACGGCGCAAGTGCAATGTTTATCCGATATTGGGTTTAATTGTTGTCTCATTCTCGTCTTGAATGCACATGATTTTATTATATCATTTTGAATTATTTTGAGTAATGTAGGTTTTTGTTTGAAACTATCTTTCGTAAAAAATGTGACTTAGGATATGTTGCCAGTTCACGGTGAATATTAAATTGCTATATTATTAAACTATATTTTTACCATTATTATTATTCGAAATGTAAATTAATGTGTCCCTCTATAAGAACTTTTTCTCAAATAGAGAGGCAAATTTAATTACGGATTGCTTAATAAAAAACGCGTGCCACCCAACCAAACTTATCTCTTATGAACAATACTGTATATAAAAAAGTGGCTTCGTCTCTATAAGACATCTATAATATTGTCACGGGTCGTGGCAATAACAAGACAAATGAATACAATGGAAATTAATTAGTGATTAATAAATTATTAAATGGGCACGAATTAAATTTACACAGTATTATTTACATCACACTGTTTCGTAATTTATCACTCGTCTATAAATTCTTTATTAACGATAGGAAACACTTTCGAGAAATTTTTGTTCAAATATCGCACGTAAGTATTTCGTTTTATTAATCCGCGCATCACTGGTAATACTGGTCGCCACGGCTTGACGCTAATCTCGCACTGGTAGAAACATCAAAATTAAACTATGCGCGACACGGCTTCGCTTTTAAAGCAAACGTGTTGTATTTCCGAATATTCCAGAGGTTTGTAGTTTATTCCCGTAGTTTCCTGATTGTTCTGGACGTTTCTCGAATATTATAGCTAATTCCAGAGTGTGGTAGTGTGTTCCAGAATTAGTGGAAGATCCTAAAGGTTTCGATAGTTTCGTTCCATAGTGAGATTACGGGGATTCCAATCGTGCGTATATTTCTCCGAATTCCATCGTCATGTTAAAATATATCGTGATTAATGATGTCTACCTAGGGATAATATCCAGTATTATGTTCTTGAAAAATTTAACATACTCAAAATTTTCTAAATATTGTATTATTATATAAAATTGAGTAATTGCTCTCTTTTGAAATTACATATACAGGATTATTTGGAAAACATCAATAACCTCGCAGGACTATATTCCTGCCTAGATTATGAGTCGAAAATTTTCAAGCTATTATGACCTAAAATCAACAGTTATGGAGATATGCGACATCAAAGTTTGCATTTTTTTTCAATATTTCAGAATTTTTTTTTGTAAAATTTTGGACTATCATTACAGTAAATTATATTGAATATGAAACATTCATTCCATTGAATACAAGTCAAATAAAATAATTAAAATCTTCGAATTCCAATTGGAAAACATTCCGATTGGAAAATTTTCAGGATTTTTGTGATTTTGTCAAACTTGTATTGAAACGAATGAATTTTTCATAATCGATATAAGTCACTTTAAGTAATGATCGTTCAACGTTTTACAAAAAATAAGCCAGAAATATTGAAAACAAAATGCAAACTTTGATGTCGCATATCTCCGTAACAATTGATATTAGGTCATGATAGCTTGAACATTTTCGACTCATAATCAAGGCAGGAATATACTGCGAGGTTATTAATGTTTTACAAATAACCCTGTATACAAATAGACATTTCAAATTTTGGAATACAAAAGTAGGTACATCGATTTGATACTCTAAGTAATGAGCAACTGTACCGAGACTCCAACACCGGGAACAATAGCGGAGTGCAATATCCCTCCCAAAGGGTTCTAATGCAGTTGCTTGTCAAAAACACAAGTCGCTTCTAAATGCTCAAGTTCTCCCGCCAGAGCTACCTGACAGCTCCCGGCAAGCCTCAGACTCCTAGTAAGGCGATACACGATACTGACAGATAGCAAAGAATAAAATGTAACACCCACAGTTTCTATGAAAATTGCCATGTATTAAACATTTTTATTAAATTTATTTGGTAAATGTACAAACTTAAGAGTGTACTCAATATAATATAATTAATACACATTTATATTACACTTTTAAATGAGAATTTATTCTAGTGTTTAAAAGTGGGGGCATTGTCATATATATATATATATATATATATATTGTTAATGTAATCGTTAGTGTGAGACATTAGATTAAATAAGTAAGATATAGACAAAGAAACATTAGATTAAGTTATAAAAATTAAGACATTAAATTCAGTAAGATATAAACAATACAAGAATACAAAAATGTAAGACATTAGATTAAGTAAATAAGACATACACAAGGAAACGTTAAATTAAGTTATAAAAATTAATAATTAAGAAGGTATTGTAATAACATTTAAAAGTACGGGAGGGTGGGGCGTGTTGTGACAAGGCGTTTAAAATTAGTGCCATTTGACTTAGGCCCTGTTGTTTCAATTTCGATCAAAGTAAGCGGTCGATCAAAGCGTAGATTTTTACGAAAACGGATCGTCTGATTGGTGGAGAATGTAAAAATCTATGCTTTAAAAGAACGCTTACTTTAATCCAACTTGAAACAACCGGCCTTAGCGTCACCCGGATAGATTCATTTCGTGTGAACCCCGTAGCGTCAGTTGCTGTCAAAATACTGGAGCCGTGCGGTTGATTTCATTAAAGTTAAACGATAAAGTTTGATTTTGAGGTACTAAAGTAACTTTTTCTGAACTCAAGCTCAACCAATACTTACTTTAAATAGATGAGTTATTTTACATTTTATTTACCAAATGTTGTGTCTTTTGGCTATATTATCAGCAATACAGGAAACTCTTGTCATAAATAAATTCACTTGCATAGACATTTTAATATAAAATGATCGTATCGGGCGAGTTGTTACAAAAATGTGAGGGCTAGTTGTGACTGTCACAACAAATTAAATTTTTATTTTAATAAAACAATTATTAGATGTGAAATTGTACAGTTCAATTAATAGTTTTACATTATTCTTATTTTTCGTTTTCTTTAAAGATTCAAAATGGTGCGAAATTACATTAAAAAAACGAAGAGGGGTGAAATTCCCGAAAGTGTTTACGAACGCGCTGCTGCTGAGATAGAGGCAAGTGTGTCTCTTCGAAAAGCCGCAGTGTCTTTTGGTGTCAATTATATGACACTAAAACGATTCATAGATCGGAAAAAGCCCGTCCATTTGTAAATTCTAAGGTGGGCTATTCCAACCCAGGACAAATTTTTACCCATGCGCAAGAAAAAGAACTTGGAGATTACGTTGCAAAATGTAGCAAAGTTTATTATGGTTTGAACACAGCTGATGCAAAAAAGCTTGCATATGAGTGTGCATGCCAAAATACGATCAAAATTCCCGAAAATTGGACAAAAAACAAAAGTGCTAAAAAAGATTGGTTAATACGCTTCATGAAGAGGAATAAAGGTTTGCCTATTTGTTCACCAGAAGCCACAAGTTTGAGTCGTGCCACAAGCTTTAATGAGCACAATGTGGGCCTATTCTATGACAATCTTTCCAGTATTCTTGAACGATTTAAATTTGAATCTCAAGATATTTGGAATCTTGACGAGACAGGAATAACAACAGTGCAAAAGCCAACAAAAATATTGGCAGTAAAAGGGGCACAGCAAGTTGGATCAGTACTACATCAGCAGAAAGAGGAACGCTTATTACGATGCTGATAGTGGTTAGCGCTAATGAAAATTCTGTTCCACCACTTTTGGTATTTCCACGAAAATATTTTAAACCACGCTTTATTTTTAATGGACCACCGAGTTGCATTGGATCTGCTCATCAAAGCGGTTGGATAACAAAAGAGAGCTTTTTATTTTTCATTCAGCATTTTATAAAACATGTGCGATCTTCAAAAGAAAAGCCGGTTTTGCTACTTTTGGACAATCATTCGTCTCACTTATCAATAGCAGTATTAAACTATTGTAAAGACAACGGCGTTCATCTATCATCATTTCCGCCTCGTACAACACACAAGCTACAGCCCCTGGATAGGTCAGTTTATGGACCTTTTAAACGTTATTTTAACAACGGTGCAGATGGATGGATGAAAGAGTACCCAGGGCAGGGCAGACCGTGACAATTTATGACCTGCCAGGTATTACTGCACAAACTCTTCCACTCGCCATCACACCAAAAAATATATTAGCAGGATTCAATGGCAGTGGCATTTACCCGTTCAATAGGGAAATATTCGCGGATGAAGACTTTCTTCCATCGGAAATGACAAACCGTGCTGAGGTGCCGTTGACAGATAATTTAATTATAAGCAATGCTGCTGATCTCAAGACATTGTTTGAGCAAGATTCTATGAATTCTTATATTCCAGACAAAGCTGAAAATTTGTTAGACCCTCAGTCATCTAGTGGAATTACAAAAGAACTCTCTCAGAACAAATCCGACCATTACCCAAAGCTCATCCGAGAAAAAACCTTTGTAATAGAAAGTAAATTAAAAGCGCAATTTTAAATGACACGCCGGTAAAAAATCAGTTAGAATTGGAAGATAATCTGAGAAAGGAAAAGAAAGGCAAAAATATGCGAAAGCGTAAAATCACAAAAGGAACTTAAAAAAAACAAGCACCCAATAAAACAGCGGCAATAAAGAAAAAACTACACAATAAAGAGATTATTGGAGTAAAGAAACAAATTCTAGTGTCATCATCATCCAGCGAGACTGAAGAAGAGCCACCTACATGGAAACTGATGACAGCAATGCAAACCAAGATGAGCAATGCATTTATTGTAAAAACCCTTATTAGAATTGACGAGACAGGAATAACAACAGTGCAAAAGCCAACAAAAATATTGGCAGTAAAAGGGGCACGGCAAGTTGAATCAGTAACATCATATTTCGGGTGAAAATTGGGTGAGGTGCATAAAATGCCAAAGATGGTGTCATGAACTGTGTGCTGGAGTTGACGAATTCACTCAAGATTTTATTTGTGAGTTTTGTTTGACTGGCAAAAAATAATTTTAATCGATTACAGAATTTTCTTACCAAAGCTAATAAAAGTACAAATTTTGTTTATTTGTTGATAGTTATTTATAAAACATGTTACTATTTATACTATTAATTATTCATAATATCTGTTTTGTTAATTTAATTACTTAAATACTCAACAATATTTGACGAATTCCAGATTTTATGTAAAATAATTATTTTTTTGCTTGTAACTTTGCAAAAAAAAAATATAGAAAAAAGTAAGAAGCAAAAAGATTTAGAAGAAAAAGCTCTACAAATCGTGATTTTTATAAAGAGAATAGAGGCATGCCTCGCGGAGCAGCGGCTGAAACTGTGAAAATCGAATGAAAGCAAATTTAATTCTGAAGTAACTCTGAAGGCGGCGAAACTAATATAAAGAATTTCAAAAATAATAATAACAAATCAATCTAATAATTTAAAATACCTAATTCACGTGCGGAATTTAATTAGTATGTAAAATGAATGAGAATAGAATAACGATAACTATGAATTTGTAAATATGTATCAGTGTGTGGTATCCGCGGAGTGAGAAAAATCTCATAGATTTAGTTGAGATAACCTCGATACCATTACACGTGTTACATAAATTATGTAATCAATATTTATTAAATTTTTACTGCTACTAAAGAGATCCCACTGATGAACCGAATGAATGCGCTGTGGAGAAAAATTTGAAGTCTGACGTGTAACAAGCGTGAAGTGAGACGCAATATGACTAATCTCTGAGTCATGGTGGTTACGCGGGAACTACGAATTCCAAGGGAGCGATATTCGTAATTGTCTCAGGTCGAAAATCTCTTCAAAGACCTTCCGTGGATTCGTATTGTTTATATGTAGACTAGGTGCAACCCGTCAAAAATGACGGAATGTTGGTACGCGTCTTTGCTAGACCCTAGTATATATTTATAGGATCTTTTTGGCGCTCCACGGCTAAGCGGCCTTTGCAACCCCACGGACGGACAGATAGACAAATTGTTACTTTTGATAGCAATGAGTAGGTATATCTAGTCCTACCCGACGAAATATCCTAAGCATAAAGATGCCAAAATTCTTCAATAATATCAGAATAACTTTATGGTAACAATGTTATGAACACCACCTTGAAGCATCAAAAAATACATTCAAATTAAAATATTTTGTTGAAGTGGCTTAATATTTCACGTAAGAAATTCGTTTTCCACAGCTGGTGGAGATAATCGTACCAGCAGGGTTAGGGTGTAATAAAAAAGTTTTTTTTTCTTTTTAAATGATATAATGTCTAAAAACTTTTTTTTGTGCAAATAAGAGCAATTTGAAAATCGAAGATAAAAATTCATAATAAGTAAACGGCGCGTTTATCAACAAAATCATACATCTATAATATTAATAGTAAGATTTGTGTAAAATTTTAACAAAATCGGTCCAATAGTTTTTGAGACATCTTCCCACCAGCCTGAAAAAAGGAGTTTTAATAAAAACGCAAAAGTATTATGAAATTTGTTTCAAAATTCATCTACCAAGCTTGACATTGCTTTAACTTAGCCAATTTTTGTGTGATTGATAAAAAAAATGTCTATTTTGTTACCTAGTGAATGCCTAAGAAATACACAAAAAATATAAAATAGAAATCAAGATTTTTTTAATAGCTTGACAACTGAGCGAATGGAAATAATTAACCTCCTGACAAAATCCGTCGACCCATGAAAAGTATATTGATAATCTTTTTTTGAAAATTTTATTTCGAAAATCCGTTCTCTCACCTTACCACACAAAATACCTTTAGACGTATGACTGACGTGACGGCAATCGTTGCGAATCTTCTACTGTTTCGCAACATAAAAGGGGGCGTTTTATTTTGCTGCAAGGCGCGTGTATAATTTTTGATCGAATTTCTCGCCCTGCGCGGGGGAAATTTGATAACTGACGGCACCGCACGTACAGGATCCCGAGACGCGGAGCTCACACCCAGGTGATTCGGGATGCTGCGATCATGGCGTATCACTCAAGCGGAATGGTCCCGATTACCATAATATAATAATGGCTGGAAACAATCGATGGTTATGCCAGAACACGATATAACTGGAGGCCGGGCTGGGGAGAGATAAGGAACTGCGGCCCACAGACCCGGCGCAGTGCGCCCATTATGTAATCCCCGACAATTTAATCTAAAAATTAAATACTACGCTCCTCGTGCAAACAATTCACGTGAAAACAAAAAATATTGTTTGGGAAGTGTTGTGCATTCGTGGAAAGAAAATGTGATTGTTTAAAGAGCTTTATTTCTCACCCGAAAGAAGCTCCGAAAGCAAATGAAGACGGGAAAGTAAAATAACACAAGTAACAAGGAATGTCTGTGGGCGAGCAGCGAAGGTCCGCTCGATCTGATTGAGGGCTTGTTCGAGATGAGAGTGTAGCGATTTTGACTTATCAGCACACTCTTTGTTGTCAATTCCATAACTGCCTACTGTAAACAGAGGCGCGTGTGACGATTGTCAGTTACAGTCTGGGAAGATAAGCCGAGATCAGACCTGCCTGTGTTGGGTCGAACTGAATCGCTAAATGTTTATTTTATTTACAATGCAATTTGCACGTGTGTACATTTATTTTACAAATTTAAGCAGTCTTAATTTAATGATTTACAATCAAGAGAGAGAACTAGAAGCAAAAGCACCACTATCCAATAGACGAAATTTTGACTAACCTTTTTTTGCCTTATTTTGAAGCCAGAGCGAAGATTTTAAAATTAATGTGCTTTTGACACAATTCTTCTACAACACACAAAAATGCTTTCAAAATCAGTTAACAATTAAGAAGATGAAGATCACGCTGTAATCACATCACATACAAAATGTCGTTTTTGCTTCTAACTCCCTCAAGTATATCTAGAAAAGAATAAAATATTAGCATTAATTATTCGTTAATATATATTTATTAATATATAATATATGTATCTATATTATAAAAAGCATATAATATATATATATATATATATATATTTATATATATAATTACATGCCTGTCTCTCACGGAAAAGATATTTAGGGGATTAAAGATAATCTTAGTCCTTCCTTAGTCCTTAATCCTGGGAGAAGACCTAATTCATCCCAATTGTACACATCATGATGTCTTAAATGTCAAATGTCAGTCCATCGACCATTTATGTTCAGTCGATCAGTTGAGTGTATTTGAATCTCCCCAGCAACAGTTTAAAAGAAATTGATGTTTGAAATTCAATGCATTCTGTTTATCCGAGTTTATGATTTTAGGTAACGTTTGAGCGCAAGTGTCGCGCACCCATAGGTACTAGCGCAGTATACTTTCAAGAGCGAAAATAAAAAATATGTCATGAAAGTATACTCGATTTATGCGCGATTCTCGAGTATAGTTTCAACCTCATCGGGTAAAAGTTTCAAAGGGTATATACCTAAGGGTTCAAAAACTACACTATGCTAGTACGCATTTAGCAAAATCAATGGACTATAAATCTTAGACTTTTGAATATTTGAATGAGATATTCTAAACATGCTTTTAAATTAGTTTCACTTGAATATAGCTATAAAAATGGGAATATTTTGAGTTTGTTCAAATCTTTCAGAACAGTGCTGGATTTATGTCATAGAGACATTATTCCCATAATTAATACAGTTTCGTCTCTGTGAGATATCTATAATATACACTAATTGATAAAAATGGGATTTTAATACATCTTAAATAGGATTTTAATATATCTTTTAGTTGTTGTATAATATTATATATCACGGGCAAACTGACAAAACCTGTTTTTAACTGCATAAATTAAAAAATACATGTTGAAGTAACAATCATTTTTTATTAAGAAATTTATTGTTATTATTTTAAACTTATGCCTAAATAATAATATGAAGGTATCTGAATATTTTTTCAATTTATAGTGAACAGTGTATTAATTAAATTATTTATTTTGCATTATTTTTATTAATAGAAATATTGTATGCTAAATTATGTTTCCTTTTGCTGAATTAAAACTAAAAAGTGAATCCATTACCCTACATATCGCGTGAACCTATAATATATAATTTTCTACGAAATACTGTTCGTCACCAAACTTTCCGTAAGTGAAACGCGTAATTGGCGTCGGAATATATACTCGAGTAGCGCGCAGCTTTGCGCTCTGTCACAGTATATTTTCAATAAACGCGTCTCATTATCAAAACGCATTTTCGTCTCTTTTTATTAATCTCAAAATGATTTCTAAGTTTACTTTTGAACATGTAATATGTAATATGTTGAAATCGATGTGAGATTAGGAGAAAATAAATTATTGTCATTTAATTTAAAATATGTTTTACTTTACTTTGTAATACACACACAATATGAGTTATTAAATTACAACTATAGTTTCGAGAGGAGCAGTCCCTCTCATCATCAGGTATAGATAATAACTAACTTAAATACAAAATTTATCAATCTAATTGGGTAGGTCAGGGGGTCAGGGGGGCGCGCGGCAGGAAAGGGTATTTTTTCCGCCGAACAGCTCTAGGAGTGGTGAAGTGGACTGAAATGTAATATTATTTATTAATGTGTTTCCAGAATTTACTCTATTATACCCTTCCCTGCCGCGCGCCCCCCTGACCTACCCAATTAGATTGATAAATTTTGTATTTAAGTTAGTTATTATCTATACCTGATGATGAGAGGGACTGCTCCTCTCGAAACTATAGTTGTAATTTAATAACTCATATTGTGTGTGTATTACAAAGTAAAATAAAACATAGTCCAACCAATTAAGTTGACATGCTTCTACCAAAATGTTAGAGGCATCAAAACCAAATTGGTAGACTTCCAATTGTTTATTTCTCTAATACATCACGATATTTTCTTTATAACGGAGACTTGGCTTACTGAAGACATCGCTACCGAGGAATTTGCATGCGAATCTCACAATATTTATAGGATGGATCGAAATCTCTCATTAACCAACAAAACCAGGGGAGGTGGTACCTTATTAGGAGTTTCCAAGAAAATCGGATCTTCGAGACTTCTGACTCAACCAGCAAACATTGAACAATTATTTGTTAAACTCAACACTTTACCAAACAATATTATAATAGGTTGTATTTATATACCACCTTCATCAAACAATGATTCCTACAAACGCCATTGTGAAGCTGTGGAAGAAGTGACGAGATTACACCCACACTCCAAAATTATATTGACAGGAGACTACAATTTACCCGTTATTAACTGGAGTGAAAATGATGATAGAATATCATTCAATAATTATCCTGAAAGTGCTCGCGAAATATTAGATATGAGCTTATACTTGGAGTTAAAACAATGTAACTATATCCCGAATGTTAATAATCGAATATTAGACCTCATTTTTTCTAACTTTGACTCCGTTAAAGTCCTTAAATCAATGGAATGTTTTCAACCTTTGGATGTACTCCACCCACCTCAAGAATTTGAAATTCATAATGTGACCATTGGCAACTTACGATACCCTATATCAGGTTTCGATTTTCATAATACGGACTACACCAAGGTATCTGCATATCTCCATGAACAAAGCTGGTCATTTCTTAAAGATCACACATCTATCGACTCAAAGGTTGATAGATTTAACTCAATAATTACCAATGCAATTACATCCTATGTTCCTAAATCTACAAACAATAATGCTAATAATTATCCTAAATGGTATACACGGGAATTGATTACATTAGTTTGTAAGAAAAAGCTTGCACATAAATGTTTTAAAGAGTCCAAATCTATAAACAGCTATGCACTTTTTCATGATCTTAGAAAAAATTGCAAAACTTTATCTAAGAAATGTTACAATGAGTACATCGCCAAAACCGAAAGCAATATAAAATCTAATATTAAGAGTTTTTGGAAATATGTTAATTCTAAAAAACAAAATAGCTCTAATCTACCAAACACTATGCACTTTCGCAATGAATCCAGCGACAACATCAACGGCATTGTTAATTTATTTGCAAAATCATTCATGAATGTATATTCAGCTACTGATAATAGCACTCCTGACTCTGAACTCATTGATAGTCTTAACATTTCATCAGTTCGCATCAACCTTGATCAAGTCGTAAAGAAAATTAAATTGTTAGATGTATACAAATCTCCCGGCCCTGACAACATTCCACCTATACTATTAAAACTATGTGTATCCTCAATATCCTATCCACTAGTAGAATTATTTAATCAATCTCTGGAATTGGGCACTTTCCCCGAAGCCTGGAAATTAAGTTATCTTATTCCAGTATTTAAATAGGGTAATAAGAGTGATGTCTCCAATTATCGTCCTATATGTATTTTATCCACCATACCTAAACTGTTTGAAAGTG
>JADDOH010024024.1:0-15365 GCA_016648135.1 Agrypnia vestita
CGCCAAAACCGAAAGCAATATAAAATCTAATATTAAGAGTTTTTGGAAATATGTTAATTCTAAAAAACAAAATAGTTCTAATCTACCAAACACTATGCACTTTCGCAATGAATCCAGCGACAACATCAACGGCATTGTTAATTTATTTGCAAAATCATTCATGAATGTATATTCAGCTACTGATAATAGCATTCCTGACTCTGAACTTATTGATAGTCTTAACATTTCATCAGTTCGCATCAACATTGATCAAGTCGTAAAGAAAATTAAATTGTTAGATATATACAAATCTCCCGGCCCTGACAACATTCCACCTATACTATTAAAACATTGTGTATCCTCAATATCCTATCCACTTGTAGAATTATTTAATCAATCTCTGGAATTGGGCACTTTCCCCGAAGCCTGGAAATTAAGTTATCTTATTCCAGTATTTAAAAAGGGTAATAAGAGTGATGTCTCCAATTATCGTCCTATATGTATTTTATCCACCATACCTAAACTGTTTGAAAGTGTTGTTCTAGAAAATATTTCGAACGATATAAATAAAATAATTGTTCCTAATCAACATGGTTTTACACCTGGCAAATATACTTTAACGAATCTTTTATTACATCAAAGTTACATTACTAATGCTTTATCGCAGAAACTACAAGTTGACTCTATACACACTGATTTCAGTAAAGCGTTTGATGAGGTGGATCACAACATATTGTTATTCAAACTTAATAAAATAGATATAAGGGGAAAATTTTTAAATTGGATAAAATCATATATTTGTAGTAGAGAACTATTTGTAAAAATAAATTCTTTCTCTTCCTTTAAGTTTAGAGCATCCAGCGGTGTCCCACAAGGTTCTCATCTAGGACCTATCTTGTTTTTATTATTTATTAATGACATTATTACTGTTTTTCATGATGTGAACATTTTAATTTTTGCTGATGACATGAAAGTTTAAAGTGATACGAAATATTCAAGATTGCCAAAAGATCCAACTTAATTTGGCCAATCTGAATTACTGGTGCAGTACTAATAAACTCCTTCTAAATATTGACAAATGCCAAATTATACGCTTTCATACAATTAAAAATCCTATCATTTTTAAATACTCGATTAATGCCACTCCCTTGAAAACCGTTACTGAAATTAATGATCTTGGCATTTTATTTGACGAGGAATTATCATTCGTAAACCATATCAATAATATAGCAAACAAGGCTATGAAAACACTTGGCTTCGTTCTGCGCTCTTGTAATTCCTTCACAAATATTCAAACGGTCAAACTCCTTTATTGTTCTCTTGTTAGAAGTCAAATCGAATACAACTCATCTATCTGGTGTCCCTATTACAATGCTCATGTTCATACAATAGAAAGAATTCAACATAAATTTTTACGCTACATAAATTTCCGTCTCCATATCCCAATAGAAAATCTTAACTATACAAACTTATTATATTTTACCGGTTTATTGCCACTATCGGACAGGAGAGTTTTATCCGATCTGATTTTATTATATAAAATTGTAAACTCGCATTACCACAGCCCTGAAATTTTGTCCTTAATAATGTTCCATGTACCCAGTCGAACTACTCGAGTGCCGACGCCTTTTTACTGTGACAATACTAGAACAAATGCTCACTACAACTCGCTAGTACCTAGAATACACAGGTTAGGTAACAATTATACAAACATAGCGGACGTGTTTGGTTCTGGCCTGTCACAGTATAGGGGCGCGATACTGAGAGCGCTTCATTCCGCCATAATGTAAATTATATACACTTTCTTTTTTTTGTTTTTCTCTCTGTTTATATTATTTTTGCAAATAACTCTTATATACCTACATATGTAAAAGCCTATTTAGGCGTAAATGAATGAATAAATATTTTGACCACATCACTACAAATGAGGACGCCGTGGAAAAATGATATACTAAGTACCTAAGGTTAACATTTTTACTCCCTTTATTTTAACTCGTGGCGTCTGGTTGTCTGTCTGTCTGACGAAAAAACTTTGGATCGATTTTTAACCCTTTTCCCGTGATCCAATCGAGCTGAAACTTTGCAAGTAGACTCGTGGCGACGATCATGAAGATCTATCAAATTTTCGTTAAAAAAATAAAATAAGTATAGTGTAATTTTGGATTTTTCAAATTTTTAATGGTTTTTTCATACAAAAGTTGTATGGAGATTCCGACGCATTTGGTAGACACGAAACCCGAAAATGAGAAAGGGAGTATTGTAAAAACTTGGTTTTTATGGGGTTTTTTTTTACAATGAATTTACAAAAATTATTTGTACCATTTATTTATTCAAGGACAAAGTAGGTACAGTTATTTCTTATTGTTTTACAATAAACGCTACAATTTAAATTGGCGATTATTTTTTTCAAATACCAAATTGGAGCACTAAAATAATAATTAATACAAATGAGAATATTCGACGCCTTGCACAAATTAAAAAATTATTTAAAGGCATTGAAATATAGATAAATGGATTCTATCTGTATCTACAATATTAAGTACATTTTATAAAAGGGCATGTGTTTACTGAATAAAAAATATTTTTTAAGAAATCACTTCTATTGCCAGTTACAGGTAGGTGTAGGTATGAATTGAATTAGGTGAGTTAATTTTTTTAAATTATTTACCTACAATACATACCTACCGGTATTTATTGTCTATTAGTCGATGTTTTTCAGGGACTAAATAGTTCAGTCACAAAATAGATTTAAATAATTACATGTTCATATGTAAGCGATAAGTAGGTTACGGTGTACCTACCTATCAGGGATTTGAGTCTAATTAAAGCTAAAAGCTTTTGATTGATAAGTTCGCTGGCGGTGTTTGAAAACTGATTAAAATGAACGGGAAATCGTGTCGGGCCACCATTTAAAGTTTTAAATGATCCTAGGTAATAGCGGAGAAAACCTAAAACGTTATCAACATAATTAATACAAAATGCCGTGTACGTGAATGCCTCAATTCTCGCTGCGACTGCTACCAGGAAAAAAACGCAATTATCCGATACCTGTATGTATGGAAAATACGTAAATTTGTGGATATTTTCCGTCTTGAAATCCAGGCCGACGTTCCGACTTGGTAACTACCTACTGTCCCATTGTCTCAAAAGTTACTGTAGGTATAATCCTAAAGCCCGGTTGTTTCAAGTTGGATTAGAATAAAAGTTCGTTTAAAGCATAGATTTTTACGAAAACGGATCGTTTGATTGGTGAAGAACGCAAAAATTTATGCTTTAAACGAACTTTCACTTTAATCCAACTTGAAACAACCGGCCCCAAGCAGGAAATTAATTACATAATTTAGTTTTAAATTAATTTTTAAAAAAATAAGGCACTAGAAGACAAGTGAGAAATGTTTAACTGTAAATGGTTACGGATATTTAATACCTCCGCGGTTTTAGGTCGTTCTCCCGATGACGTTGAATACGACTTCTACGAAACGCCGAGAATTGTCTCTCGGAAAAATACATGGTTCGTACAAAATATCCATATCCATTTACCTACAATTAAATATGTCTAACGACCGTAATAATAACCTTAACTCTTTAATACGTGAGAAATGCTTCTATTTGTTTATTTAGGACCAATATTAAATTAAACGAAATCTGATAAAAACACGGGAGTTATCGCGTCCACAAAAAGTGCACTGAAATTTCCCCAACCTGCAATATTTCTATCGAGATCTACCTACCTAATTACTGTTTTCGTACGTAGGTAATAGAATTATTTTTCAAACTTTGTCGTAAAGAAATATGCGAAAGCGCACCATTGATGTATATCTAAGGTTATCTTTAATCTAATGTCACCGTAATCGTAGCATCAATCGATCGAAGAGGGGTTTTATCAAGTTGGCAAAACAGCAGCTCGCTGAAGTTCCTGTTCCCGATCAGTCAGTGAGGAGCGTGGCGTGGCGTGGCGTCACCGGGCCCTAGAGACTAGAGAGTCAACAATAATCAAATACTCGGTTGCCCGGCCGACCGGTGGGGACTGGAGTGGCCTCTATAAGAGCGACTCCTCGCCGATTTCGTGCCACTTGGTTCGAAACCGCTAAAGTGATGGAAAGCAGTGATATAGTGGAACACATTCCGTGGTGTGAAATGGACGCGTGCTTTTCCACATTCGACAAGGACGGGTGAGTGGCGCGCTCTCTTGTTTTCTTCCCGCCTGTCAGTCTGACGTTAGATTTGGAGGTTATATCGGGATAACGAACATTGAATGCCGCAACCTTCAATTTATTTTGTTTCTATTGTATCGTTACGAATATTCTTCACATGGTAGTATATTCATTCACCTTATTATCAGTGCCCCGCGTACTTTAATTTCGCCGGAGTCATTTTTCGATTAAGGCGGTAAAAACGTCTCGGAAGTATGCACTTACGAATGAGTAGGCACCAACTGATAACAGAATATTCCTGATAACGTGCACCTACGATATTTATTGCATACTATGAATACACATGCATATTATATTTATGACACATGACGCATTATTCGAGATAATTTATTTATCATTTTTATTTATAGCTTTTCGATCAAGATATATTGTACATGTCTCATAGAGACGAAGTAATTTTTTATGTGGGAATGTATGTATGGAAGTCTTTTTGAGTGTTCATACGGCTTACGACCTATCGTGCGGCTGGTTTAAGTGATCACTTTACACAATGTAACATTCACCAATTTCATCCATGATAGACTACCACATCTATCAAATTTTTGGAAGTTGTACCTATGTTTAACTTGCACACCTTGTTTCGTATGTGAGTTGTATTTTTACTTCCGCCACTGAATATATAAAACTGGTCTTAAAAGAAATTAAAAATTGAAATAATTTTCAGGCGTATTCTAGTGTAATGTTAATAATTTGGAAGAATGTCATGTACACATATAAAGAATATTGCTTTAAAAACTCCAATAAAAAAATAAAGTTAATCTCATTATCAATGGCACATCTGTACTGGTTAATGGGAATGACAAAATCTTCGGGAATAATTTAAGAATATGGTCCAGTTGTTCATACAATGAAAATAAGTATTTCACTATATAATTTAATGTCCCGTTGATTTAATCTAATTAAAATAATCGTAATCTAAATTAAACAAACCAAACCTAATAACCTAACCTAACCTAACCTAACCTCATATATTGACTATGAAATGTCAAAATATGCAGTGCATTTTTCGAAACTTTAAAGTGTAATATCTTATTTAATACTTACTATTTAAACGTAAATTATCTTTCATTTTGTTATTAGCACATTCAATAATATAGTGAAATACTCATTTTCGTTGTACATGCAATGGGACCATGATCTTGGATTTAGCCAAATCTTCGACTGCAGGCTGCGCCAGTTAAAATGTAGCTCGCATATGAAACAAGAGGTGCAAGTAAAATTTACATATATAACTTACAAAAATTTGATAAACGTGGTAATCTATCGTGGGTAGATTGTGAATGTTACATGGTGTAAAATGATAGCTTAAGCTAGCCGTACGATAAGTCGTAATCCGTATGAACCCAAAAAATCTTCCATACCTACTTTCCCATATAAAAAATAGCTTCGTCTCTATGAGACATCTATAAAATATCTTGATTAATGAAGTCTCCCCTGGGTATAAAATTCAGTATTGTGTTTTTGAATATTCAAAATACATACTCAAAATATTCTGTAAATAACTTTTACATTAAAATATGATGAAAATAAATTTAATAACGTATAATGTTTTGTGTAGGCTTCGACGAAGCTAGCATACAAGGTGGATTGGGGTAAACCAAAAAAATTTTTTTGCTGGGTGTTATGATATATAAATATGTTCAACACAAATAATGCGATTTTTTATCGTGTGTAATATACATATTTTGATAAAACTTACATTAGTTTTTATTAATTAAATTATTTTTCAATGATCATTAAAATGGATGGAAAACATAAACTATGTCATATCTGTAGAGCCAATGATGATGATCCTATCTGTTAATATTAATGCCAAATCCTTCAATAATATAACTTAATTCTCATTGTTTTAATACATAAAGTTCACAGTTCAAATTTGAAATAATGCAAATTGTATTCTTTCACTTAGAAAAACTTAACATTGTCTCGTTCATTTGGGGTCAGCTAGTAGGTACGGGCAGTGGTTTACTGCTATGGGAGTGTGGTGTGCTGCTAGATTGCCTCCAATATAAATTGGCGTGCGAGGGAGGGCATCCCTGTCGCGAAACAGAAGTTGCCAGGGTGTAAATTTATTATAAAAATTATAAAAATATAAAAAAATATATAAATATTATTAAACATAATATACAGAATGTCCGGTGACCGGTGTCGTAGCCTTTAATAGAAATTTGGTCAGGCAACACTAAAGAAACAAATCAGTAATGGCGGCCGCTCTATCTTGAGTCCTGTCAAACGTTAATATTGGTCCATTATTTGCTTTTTCAGCTTCGCAAAACTTTAATACTTCATTGGCAATTGTTCTTGCACCATTCCGGACTGTTTAGGATGTTTTGGACATAATAATTCAGTGTATATTGGAAATCAAGATGTCACAGCTCACGCGCAAATACAAGATTGAACTGAATGACAGGGCGAGGGGTTACCGCCGGGTGCGAGCGGAGCGGGTTTTAGTTTCAAAGTCGCCGCACGCCAATTTACATTGGTCGAGTTCCATGCTCCCGGCCGAGGCTGGTGGGTCCGGATTCAGAAGACGTTAATCCCCACTTGTCTGATTGGAGTCTCCGTGTTCCTCTGCTCAATGTTGCCCGATGTTAAAATTCCCCTACTCGCAAGGAGCGGTGAGACTCAAGCCATGTATTCACTAGGGGACAAATCGCGAAACATTCCGCTCGGCATGTCGCATCAACATCTACGCTCATGTTTCGGGGACAATGACGCGGCCATTTGACGTGTACACACCGGGACTCGCATATCTTGTCGCGGAAATGTCACCCGATGAACTTATGTTGACAGCTGCGGTATCTCATTTGGCGAAAACGGGGTTCCGCGCAATTCGAAATGTTTTTTTGGGTCGCAATTTCAAATAAACGAGGTTTTATTGTAGTAAATTGAATATTATTAAAAACAAGGTCCTTTTTGCAAATAATTATTGTTTTCCACGTCACGGAAATGTGGCCCTAGGAGGTTATGATGTCAACTGCGTATCTGTTTATATTAATGAGTTTATCGAAACGTAAGAGGAGAAAAAAGAGGAGAATGCGAAATTCTTTACTGCAAAGAAAAAGAAGGACGGACATTCTATGCGATCTTCGATCGATACAGCTCGATGAGTTCAAGAACAATTTCGTTTCCCCACACTGTCATCTTGACAGATACAGCGCATGCGTATTCACTTGTAAACATACCACGTGGTACTGATGCTCCGCGGAATGTTGCAGTGAGTACGCTCGGGTACCGTGCGCATGGCAACGTTGCCACGGCACGTAGAAATGCCCCGTTATGTTGTGCGCGCCGTCGCGGAACAGTGCACGACGTTGCAACGTCGTGGGACAATTTGTCCCCTAGTGAATACATGGCTTCAATCTAACACGAGTCGCTATACCGTAATTTCCATATGGAATTTTTACACAATCATAATACTTGGTCCGATATGGATAAAGTAAAAACTTGCAGCCGTTTTGTGTGCCGTTTATCTATGTAGGTACACATACGTGAGTCACACGTAAGAAAAAATGACAATTCTCAAAACAAATTAATAAAAATTTATTTTGATTTACCATAAATTAAACAGTAATGCACACACGTTGAGTTAATTTATTACAACTATAGTTTCGAGAGGAGCAGTCACTCTCATCATCGGGTGTAATTTATAACTAACATAAATACAGAAATTTTGCCTTCTTATTCGCGTAGAGTAAAGCAGTTGGCAGAATTTATTTGGGCTAAAGCCCGTTAAAATAGGAACATATCAAGGATTGGAATGAGTGTTTTCTTTGAATTTAGGTTTTTTTGATTTCGACGGTTTCCAAACTGTTTATTATTAATCCTTTATGAGGAACCGATTGGAGTAGTTTTAGTCTATGATTATCAAAGGAATGTTTGGTACTAATTATGTGGTTGGCGAATTCCGAGAATTTATTATTCTTTAAACAATGGTGATGTTTCTTTATTCTTATATTTAAGTATCTCGCTGTCTGGCGTCAACATGTGGGTATTACAAAGTTCAATTGAACGTAGTTATGCAGAAAAGCGCCAGCCACAAAAAACTCAAACTGAGATAGAAGCACTTTTGTCTAAAAATGGAATAATCAAATCTACACAAAACCTAGAATGTTATTTACTTCAAAAAAAATATAAATAATATATAAATGCCAATTTATAATAACTGTAAAGTGGATTTAAGTGTGGATTTTTAGAAATATTAGTGTTTTTTTCAACTGTCTGATTGTACTATGTGAATTGTGCATTCTGCAGAAAACGGCCGGAGCCACAAAAAAACTCAAGCTGAGATAAAACCACTTTTGTCCAAAAATGAAATAATCAAATATACACAAAATCTAGAAAGATTTTTGCCTCAAAAAATTATAAATAATATATGAATGCCAATTTCTAATAACTGTAAAGTGAATTTAAGTTTAGATTTTTAGAAATATTAGTGTTTTTTCAACTGTCTGGATCTTATTATGTCAAATATGCATTCTGCAGAAAATGGCCAGAGTCACTTATCTGTTATGAATATCTAGGAATTAAATTTACATTTGTATGGGATTTTTATTATCACCATCTGAACATGTATTTTTTAAACTTTATAATAATACTGAATATATAACTAAATAATATATAGGTAATCATTTTTATAATATACATATATATATTATCTATTTTATATTAATTTTAGGAACTTTTTTCATCTAGTAGAGACTCTGAATAAGTATAGCTATGCTGTATTTAATGTATATATAAATACATACTCTGTTACATTAAGCTTCAATAAACTTTTATATACTTTTAGTTGTGGTGATCGAATGCACACACATACACATGAGCAATGAGGTACCGGAATATGCCGACCCCTCGATACAGCGGTCACGGAAAGAAAGCTGACTTTGTACGACACGAGCGGGACACGCGACAAAGTAACGGGGGTAGCGATCGAGAACAAAGCGAGCTTCGATAGAGGACGAAAAATGCAGCGTAGTCTCACCTCTGCTGAGGCAGACAAAATATCCACGCGCCATCGAAGTCACAACAACCCAGGTTTCTTTGTTTGAAACAAGTATAAATAGCCGTGCAAGGAACTCTGATTATCTTACTCCTTCGGGCGGGCGGAAGCCCTCTCCGACCGCCATCTCTCCAATCGGTTCGTTTATACCGCGGAAGCTCTCGCCGACTGTATCTATATACTTCTCATCATTTTAACTGTATTCTATTGTACCATCATTGTATTTCTATAATTGTTACTTTCGATCAATAAATTCTGTCAAACCATCGCGACTTTCAACTCATCAGCTACAGCAGAGATCTCCGACTCTTCAAACGGAGTGGTGACCCTTGAGTTAATCAAACAACAAGGAGGTGACTCACTCACCTCCAAATAGTCTACGTGCCCAAACAATCTCAGCGAACCTTCCCCTACTGCATTGTTAAGTATGTTTCCTTTTTCAGTGATGGTAGATTGAACCCGGACGAGTTCCGCTTGGTGTGCCGCGCTCTGTTCAGGAACGACAAGGGGCACATCTACCCTCTGGAAGAGGAGAAGGGTCGTCACATATTCGCCGTATTCGACAAGAACAGCGATGGATATATAGACAGAGATGAATTTTTGTTCTGTTGGAATCACTGGATAAAAGTTGTAAGTATATTATTTAGAAATATTTTTTTGCTGCTTTAGTAGCTTGTAGGACTCGGAAGTCCATGACCGCAGTCACTACAGAACGTATACAGCTGAGACAGTGTCTGTTTGTTGCAGATTGTAAGGCCGGTTAGTGCATTCCTGATAGTGGATGTCCAGAATGACTTCATCACGGGAACCCTTAGCTTGAGCAACTGTAATCCTCAACAAAATGGAAATGATGTAAGTAATTATTACATATTATTATATAATTTTCGTATTAACCGGTCGTATGCCGGAGCATAGATCTGCGCGACAACTTTTGTACCCTCTACGTGCCGGACTGCAGATCTGCGCTCCCTAGACATGTTTGCGAATTCGGCCTATTTTACCTGCCTTTATGGGTTTTTAAAGCTTATTATTATTGGTTATATCTCAAGTTTTTGAATGAATGAATGAGTTCTATTTGCCGTGCAAACTGGACAAAAAATTATTCCAAATGTCATCTTCAAACCGCGCATTAATTGTGTTATTTAATTATTGAGAAAAGTGTTTTTTTTAAATAAAAAAGTGTTAAAATTAAGTTTTTTTATATTCTTTGATATATTTAGAACGAAAATATTGAAATACAATATCTTCCATGGTTTTATTCGATAAACATGTGCGTATTTTTCTGACAGTAAATTTCATTACTTATTTTCATAATTAATGAATAAGTAATTATTGAAGTCTGTAAACTGCAACTTCTTAGGGATTATTTTTGATTTTTACATGAATATAACCATTACAAAAAAAAAACAGCAATCATGCGCTAAATTGCGCGGAAGGCAGGGTACATTCCGCGTTACGTATGGCCGGCATACAACCGGTAAATACAATATTGACTAGAAGTACACAGTGCTGTGTTTAAAAAATTATACAATAGAGTGAAGAATGAACCAATTAGGAGTGAATGCAGATCTATTTGTAACACAGTTTACAGAATTAAGTAAGGGCCGTTGAGATGGTTTGGGCATGTGGAATGACAGTAAGGATGATGATATTAGTAAAAACATTTTATCATCACTAGTCAGTCTTCCACTGTTTTTTCTGTCTTCAACCCTTTTTATCCATTTGCTACCTGCCACTTTTCTGATATTTTGCTCCATTGAGCCTAAGACGCCAATGCTATCTTTCTACTCTAGGACCTTCTCTTCCACCATCCATCATCTCTTCCACAAACAAGCCCAGCCTCCTACTTGATCGTGCTTGGCCATTTTTTGAGCCACTACTGTTAGTTTGATTCTCTGGCAAATTTGTACATTGATATTTGTAACATAGATCCTTCATTACTTTTAAGGCAACATTTAATTTGTGTATGACATTAATAATGCGGGTCCACATCTCAGCTCCGTATCCAAGTATCTGGAGCATGCTGCTTAGACTTTAGTCTTCAGAGATAGTGGTAATTTGGCTTTGAGGATATGGTCTAACTTTCTAAAGGTTTTATGCTGTAAAACTACATATTTAACTTTTGTTCCACAGCCTTTGTATGAGCATTAACTTAATTATCTTGTGTTTTTGCATTTATTTTCGTTATTACTTTCACTGTTTTCATATACATATTAACAACCACACAAAATGCCATTCAGTTTTATGAATTACAATTGTTTTGTTAAGTCTACTTGCAGCAACATTACTCATAACACTGGGGCGTTATGAGTAATGCAATAAGTATGTGAAAAGATTAGGTTAATCTCTTTTACCATACCTTTTAATAATACCTTGAGGTTATTCATTATAATCAAATTTATTATTAACTTTCCTTATCACTCTGAGGAAAAGGAAATGATTATTTCCAAAACTGATTTGAATACATAAATATAAAAACCCAAATGGTTTTATGAACAATGTTAATGATACATTTAATAACATTAATCAAATAAAAATCTTGATTAATTTATTTACATTTCAAACATATTATTGAAAATTGAAAACAAGATTACGTGCAGTTCTTGAGTGAGCATGATACTGGTTTCCACACCGAGGGTTCCAGGTTCAATTCACTGTGAAGCCTATTTTCAAGCCTGGGTATTTTGTGATGTGTTTCGCTTCTGTAATTGGGCCTCTTGGTCTGTTGAAGCATAAAATTAAAATTAAAAATTTTACAGCACTCTACATATTATTATTTTTTATTCAAATTGAAGCTTACAATGCATGAAGATGTTTTACAAAGTAAAAGATTAAAGCGTTTGAATAATATCTGCTCCACACGTCTGTTAGTCGCTTACAATAATATCTATAAAATTGCTTACTTAAAGGTGATGTTTTTGTGTGTGTGTGTGTTTATGTGCGTTGTATGTTGGTTAAAGTCTATGAAATCATTATTTTAGGTTTTTGCTTAAGAATATACTTTGTGTCTGCAAATAAGTCTTTGCCAAGGGAATTCTCATATTGCAAGAATACATTTATGATTCTACTGATTACCGAGTTTTTTGCGGCCTGAGTTTTATAGTTTTTGGGTCGGAAAAGAGTCGTATATCGTGAATGACGAGTTGGTACGTGAAAGTCAGTACTTGACAATAACTCAGGACAGTCCACATTATTATTATCTCATACAATTAATTGGAAATTACTACAAAGATCTAGCATAATTCACCAGTTTCGCGAAACTTCTAGAACACGAAACTCTGTAAATACAGGGGCATCGTGCTATGAGAACAGTTTTTGTTTCGATGTTTAGCGAAAGTCACAGATAAAAGCGAAATACCAACGAGAATCTAACGGGTGCTCAGAAATAAGTGCGACCTCAGACATGCGAATATTCAACGAGTATAAAGTGTTCCATAGATGAGTAATTTAAGTAAATGAATATAACTTTAGTAATTTCTAGTACATATTTCATTTGCCTCCGACAGCCACGACTCCTTGATAATATGTTCATTTTATATATTTTAAACATTTTAAATGTGTCAAAACTGCATATTTAGTTTTTAAAAAGGATTTTCAAAAACATTACTTAAAATATTAGTTAACTTGACACTTTACTCCGCCGTAACATATCAGTTAATTTCCAATATGCTTAAAAAAAAAAGTTATACACAAACTTAGATTTTATTTATATCAACTATTTTTAGTTATCAAATTATTTTGTTAAAGGCATTTCGTTAATTTTATTTGTGAAATATAAATGCATTTTGAACTTCTCGTTCATGCAGTATTAAATGACTGCATTGCCCCCTCCCTCGGAACCTTGAAGTCTACTTTCATTATCCCGTTTCGTGATCATGCAATACCGTTATTATTCCACAACATTTCGCCTTCCTATCTGACGTCTGCCATTCCGGAGCTATTAACTGTTACCACTTTAGATTGGCCGACAGACATGAAACATCAAAGTTAAACACTACTTCTTCACTTTTGGCTGCAACCTTCAATTAAATATTCAAATGATCTAGATAACGGAGCCCGGGTACAAATAAGCTAAACTAACTTTGCGACCTTCATTAATTACTCCCATAGATTAAGGTAGGCACATTAACAAGTAAGAAGAATAATTGGGTTCTCAGTCAAAGTAAATCAGCATTTATATTTTTATTCAGAATATTTTGAGTATGTCCAAATTTTTCAGAACAGAACTGGATTGTTTGTCACAGGGATATCAATAATCAATTAATGTATATTATAGATGTCTCACAGAGACGAAACTGTATTTTTTCAAGGGTTCTCGTTTAACGACATCCGTGGTTATTCAAGGGGAAGGAAAAAGCTTTGGTGCTGGCCGCTAGGGGGTCGTTAAAACTCACATGTGAAACATGGCGCAAAAATTTAATATATATACAACTTCCAAAAAATTAATTGACATGGTATTCTATCATGGGTGGAAATGGTGAACGTTACATATGTGTAAAGTGATCACCTAAACTAACCGTACAATACGTCGTAAGTCCTATGGCCACCCAAAAAAAACTTCTATACCTACTCTCCCTTGAAAAAATACAGTTTCGTCTCTGTGAGACATCTATAATATACATTAATTGATTTATATTTTTAATAATGTGTAAACATCTTTGCACACACCCGCCCCCAAAAGATTCTGAACAGAATAATCTCAGAAAAATTTATGGAACCAAACAAATACTTCAGAATCGATACCAAGGTGACTACACATTCAGTACCCGTAAGCGTCAAATATGCTTTTAAAGCCACGATACCCAGATGTTCAAAAATTAAAAATGTCCTTCCAAGTCCTGACCAAATATGTCATACTTGTTACCATGATAACAACTTATTTTATTCAGTACCCATACATAACAAATAAGCATTTTGTTACTTTTTACTCCCTTTATATTTAACTCGTGGCGTCTGTCTGTTTGTTTCTTTGACGCAAAAACTTTGGATTGATTTTTAACCCTTTTCCCGTGATCCAATCGAGCTGAAACGTTGCAAGCAGACTCGTGACAACGATCAAATTTTTATTAAAAAAATTAATTATTATAGTTCAACTTACTAAGTTGTATGAAGAGACTGTGACGCATCTGGTAGATACTTAACCTGATTATAGTATAATTTTGGATTTTTGGAAATTTTTTATTACTCACTTTCGTAGTGTCGCCCGACCGAAACCCAACGCGTAGGTTAGGCGCCAAACAAGTTTCCACTAGTAAATGAGAAAGGGAGTATAATAAGAACTTGGTTTTTATGGGTTAGTTTTTTACTCCCTTTCTTTTAACTTGTAGCGTCTGCTTGCTTGTCTGTCGAAAAAACTTTGGATCGATTTTTAACCCTTTTCCCGTGATCCAATCGAGCTGAAACTTTGCAGGCAGATTCGTGGTGACGATAAAAATGATCTAACAAATTTTCGTTTAAAAAAATTAATAATTATAGTATAATTTAGGATTTTTGTAATTTTTTTATTACTCCCTCTCGCCCGATTCAAGCCCAACGCGGGGGGTAAGCGCCAAACCTGTTTCAACTAGTAAATGAGAAAGGGAGTATAATAAAAACTTGGTTTTTATAGGTTAGTTTTTTTACAACATATTCGAAAAACCTATGTTGGCAAATTAAAATATGTACATATGTTGTTTCATATCCCAGTAGGTAGGTATAGACAGGTGAATTCACACTGCATTGTTCAGTTGGTAGATCTGTATACTTGCCATTGTTTAATTGGCGAACCATTCTGCTGGCAATAGAAAGTCTTGATTCAAATCCCTGTAGAAATCGTTTTTTTTTTTTTAAATAAATCGATTCTTCAAATAATTTTTTGTGATACATGTATCTAACTATGTAACCAAAATATTTAATCAATATAATAAAAATCCAATACAACTAATCAATTGATAATTGCCTAGATAACCAAAATGATTTTCGACTTGCATATTCAGAAAAATGAAATAAAGAACCAAAAAAATTGTATTTAATTTTCATTGTATTGATTAACAATGAATTCTGCCTGAATTAATAAAATTAAATATTTAAAATATTTCTTGCTGTTTGTACATCAGTCACACTTTTAATAACGTAAGCCACTCGCATGCACATTTCAAATAAAACAATTCTATAATCAGCTGACATTGTCG